>JAHWFP010218337.1:6516-50161 GCA_023313725.1 Lithobius niger
AATGCAGAGATCCAAGACAGCAAACGTCCTTGGAAACCAATTGAGTAAAGTTTAGATAATAATTTTGAAAGGATGACAGATTCAAAAGCCTTTTTAAAGTCGGAAAATATGACGTGAGTGGGAATGCCGAGATCAAGCGCCTCGGACCATTTGTCAACGGCCAAAAGCAGCTGTACTATAGCATTTGTACTATATTCCTTCTTTCTTGTGTATCTTATGTTCTCACAAGGGCAGTCTTCAACCCTTTCACCCTTTTATTTCTGGTAATTTTTTATTGAATCGGTCGTGGGATTCGAACCGACATTCTCTTGGTTTGCTGATGAAGACTCTGACCACTGGGCTGTAGCAGCTCGATTTGCTCGGGGTCGCCGGGCTACCTCACGAAGCTTGCAGCACGCGTGGGAGCTTAGTTATTGGCCCGAATACTTTATGTCCTAGTTCGAGGTCACCATTGGCGAAGGGGTCGACGTTTATTCCTTAGCCCTTTACCTCATCATTTATTTATTATTAACAGCAACATATTTTGGTGATAAGGAAGAAATAAGCAAAGTACAACAGAGAGATGAAAAACTATACATTTTCTAATGCCGACAGCAACCCATTCCCACAAACAACCTTTTTTACTTTCCCAGCAGAAAAAAGTATTTGATTCTACGCTTAACGAAGGTAATGAAACAAAGGCACAAATCGTAGAGCGCAACCATAAAACTAAATTGGAACTATGCCATCAGTAAAAATCATACACAAGAAATAAGTTAGTAGTTAAGCCGCCTTTATGCAGGTATGGTCCATTCAATTGACATGAATTGGATTCAACTTTAGCAATCTAACTCTACCTATTCGTGGTTTGCTGTAATACAACCTGGCCCAAGAAACTGCTCAGTAATTTTCTAAAGCCATCACCCCTTAACTTAAAAAAACTATTAAGAAGCAAACAAATATTGGGTCGTCAGTTTTTTTTGTGGACCATCCTGCACATAAGAGACGATTACAGCAATAAAGTTTCAGAGTTTTGATAATTTTTCTTCAGCTTCAGCCAGTCTCTTTTCAAGTTTTTCCACTTTTTGATATAAAGGCGTTGGGATAGGTTTTTCACAAACAACATAATTTCGTGAGTCACAATTAGTTTTTTCCCATCTGGTTAATGTATCCCATGACTGCTGTTGGATCACAATTTTCCCACATCCCAGTTCCTTTCCATTTCTTGATTGGTTCATCCATGCGGTAAATCCCATTTCCGAACCATCATCCCAATGATAAACCTCGCCATCATCACTATGCAACCCCAACCAAGCATTAGTTCCACCGTAATGTGGCGTTTCGAATTCATGCTTGGAGCGTTCTAGTGCGTCATGCACAAATTGAAGTTCATCTTGGCTGTTGGTCTTAATTAGAGTAGGAGTGTCTTGATTTTCTTGAAGTTTTTGACAAACAATCTGCGCTTCGTTCTTGGATAAAAGCCCAGCTTCCTTTACAACTTTGATGCATCGATTGTTGTTTAGCTTCCAATCGCCACAAACTGTAAAAAAAAAAAAAAGAATTTGTGCTTGCATTACATTTCATTACGAATTCACTCCTTTTGTTGTGTTTAGTTACTCTGCACTGCAAATACAAATTATATATTTTTGCATTAGAGATAATTTATTTACAACTTTGCAAAATTAAAACTCGTGTAGCAAGGAAACCAAGAGGCCTAAAGTGACCACCCAACCCCCGCTGACTCATCCAGAACGAAGTTTTGTTTTGTGGGCTGTAAAAAATGATCCCCAGAGAATAATATTTGGCAACACACGAACACTGTTGCCATTTTGGACCATTACTCTATTCAGCCTGTTCACTGTTCAGTGCTACGTTATTTCGCCAAAATTTCGTACAGAAGCTTGCCAATTTGTTTCTGCTTTGTTCTTGGATGGCTTTAATATACGTTGGTGGTGTGAGAAGGCTGTATAGGATATAATGTTTTCTGGTACTACACGAGTGACACAACAACGAGTGCTTTATTGACAGAACACACAAGATTTCATGCGATACCTGATTTATCCCACCACCATGTGGTTCGCCTTATTGCCCAGTGTCCACGAGCTTACAGATTGCAAGCATTCTAAAGCATTCTATTCAGGTATTTATAGGTACTGTGGTTGTCGCGTGTTTTGTCTTTGATCATCATTGACACGAAATTCTTTTAGGCAATGACGTAACATTAGACATACGTATTTTAATTGTGTTGGGAATCCCGTAGTGCGATAACTGACTTGATATCACACTCGTCGGTTTTGGACAATAAAACGGCGCGAGAAACATTGATCATAATCCACTCTAGAGCCACACGGCGGTGACATAAATTGGGATAAAACGGCACAAGTAACATTGTTCAGAATCCACTCTAGAACCACACAGCGGTGGGACAAATTGGGATAAAACAGCGTAAAAAACATTGATCAGAATCCACTCTAGAGCCACACAGCAGTGGGATAAATTGGGACAAAACAGCGTAAGAAACATTGTTCAGAATCCACTCTAGAACCATACAGCGGTGGGATAAATTGGGATAACACAGCGTAAAAAACATTGATCAGATTCCACTCTAGAGCCACACAGCAGTGGGATAAATTGGGATAAAACAGCGTAAGAAACATTGTTCAGATCCACTCTAGAACCACACAGCGGTGGGATAAATTGGGATAAAACGGCACAAGTAACATTGTTCAGAATCCACTCTATAGAACCTCACAACGGTGAGATCAATTAGTTAATGACACCACTGTGTGGTTCTAGAGTGGATTTTAAACAATGTTTCTCACGTTTTTTTATTGTCCAGAAGCAACTAGTGTCATATCAAGTCAGTTATTACCCTCTGGAATTCTCAACACAATTTCGTGACGATGATGAACCACGACAAAAAACGTTGCAACAACATTACCTAAACACGGGAACTAACTAACGTTAGAAGGGTTACAATCTATAAGTTCTTGGGAAACAATGAGAACCACACGGCGTTGGAATAAATCGAATACTGTATTAAATGAAGATTTGTAAACATTTGTGTTTTTTAAGTATGTAATTTGAATTTAAACTGCAACTGTAACGTTTCAAATTAAGCTGTTGGGCAAAGTGATGTTATCCTTTATCCAGCGAGGGAAATAAAAGGCATTAGCATAATGCCGAATATGCTAACTTGTGCTAATTTGTCTGATCTAGTACGTTTTCGTAAAGAAATTAAAAGGTAAAGGGTTATCAAATCACAGTCGGTATTAAAGGGGAACGGAGGATTACACGGTGGGCGAATTCTGAAAGGATTCATTCTGACTGCGAACACCTGGTGATTTTTTTGTGTATTTACTTCCTTTTCTTTACCTGCATATTCATTATTTTCACCCCAAAGCGCCGAAACAATACTACCACAGGCACATTGAAGCAATTTTTAGTTTTTCTTCACCAAAAAGACCCCTTTAAATCCGCCTGGATCAAATTCTGACCTTTTAGAATACGCTATGGCAGTAGCTTTAACTCCAATTACATATATTGTGGCCTTTAGAGCACCACTGAAAACAGATGAACAGATTTTAGCTGGATCTAGAAGGATTCTGTACTGAGGGTTTGAGGCTTTATGGTATGTCGATAGCTGGATCATTAGTGTCAACCTCAGTCACAATGCAGTGGTCCAGATGGCCACTGCTCCACACATACCCCAAATCTAGATCGTATCATATCTGTACCTCCTGAAAAAATTTTTAAACCCCAGACAGGAGGACAATCATAGCCCAATCATAGCCAATCATAGCACACATAGCCTAAGTCTCACAGAAGATGTAAAAGGTGAAGAACGATAATTTACAAGCATGTAATAGACCGTAAGTGGTCAGCGATACCAATGACATTCAGGAGAGATATCCCCCTCCAAAAGGCAGGAATGTGTAAGGTTAGTGTGCCCAATAAGTAAACGGGCCAACACAAAATCTTCTTGGTGACTGAAGGAAACTGCTAAAGAAATATAGGTTTATCGTTACGGACAACTGGTTGAAGAATTATGACTGTCTTCAGTGAACATTACAATCATGAAATAATAACATAACAAAAATTTACCTTTGTGCTTGGAACGGAACTCGTACTCAGCGATCCTTTTTCCATATTTGTAATGACCAGTAATGCGAATTATGTAGTAATTCGATACTCGAGGTATTAAATCTTGAATTAGAAGACTTTTTTGTTCAGCTGTGATATCATTTGCTACTAATGTCCATTGTGTTTGATCCGAATGACGATATTCTACGTCAAATGTGTCGAAACAGAAGAACTTGAAGAGGTTGACAACTAATGATGTGCCGAGTACTTCCAGTACGTCATCCTGTTCGGGATTACTTGGAACTGAAAAAAATGTAATAAACACTATATCACTAAGTTAAGGGCTAATAATAATTTATTGTGAAAGACAGTTGGCCAATCAGGGTACAAACAGATAATTATTATAAAGAAACGAAGAAACAAAGCAAACAAAGAAATCGAACAACCAACAATGCACATAAACACATAATTAAAGAATATTTTCCCCGGCTAATTCTGCGGACTAAAACTACTCAGAACTGCTAATGCCTATGCCAGCAGGACGAGCCTTTTGCCTGATTTCTCCAGCATGGCATAGACGATATTCAACCAACAATCAAAATATCTACAATCCTCGCACATTTACTTCAGCAAAAATTTCAAAAAATAAATAAAAAAGTACTAAAGGGACCTACTCTGGATATTGAGGGGATGTAACCATCAAAATAATAAGATAGTTCTTAGTGTGAATATATGCTGTGAAACTACGAAACTGTGCAAGATGTAACTTCCTCAAGAGTCAAATTAGGCTCATCAAGTCGAAATATTATTGGATTATGATATTGGATTATGATTTTTATGCAAATGACAAACGCTATTTTGATGATTGCTTAACTGCTTTTCGTCTAGATTGTATTGTTCTTTTTACCCATTAAACCGGAATCGAGCCAAAACAGAATAGCACATTAACGAAAACAAGGTCTGTAATTTTCACAAACATTATCAGGTCATGATCCTTTGATTTATTCAATCGTATAGTGTAGTGGACATCCAATTTTGAAAACGCAAATGTTTATTGAGCTGTGTCCTTTTGTCATGCGCTCACTTGCCTGTGTTAATATTGTAAGTGAGCGCATGACAAAAGTCGCAGCTCAATAAACATTTGAGTTTTCAAAATGTTTATTCAAAATGTTTGTAACACAGGCAAATACAAACCACACCAAGCACTCAACTCATCATAACGACGTCCCGTTTATACCATGCAGCCAGCATAGTCAACTGGTAGCACTTATCCACAGATTACTCATTTACACTGTGCACTACGCATCCCTTAAGCCGACCACTGACATACACACTGTGTATCTCCCTCCACTGTGCATCCCCTTGTACTGTACAAAACGGAACTTCTTCCCGCTTTTCTATATTAATCGCACTACTTTCAAGGCCCTCACAGTACTGCACAGTAGTTTGCTACCGCATGCAGCCTCCTCAGAGCGCCTGCTCCTGGCGAAACATTCAGCAGCATTTCTATGGTTTGGAATTTCGCGATCCACTTGTAATGATCATACGATGCTTGGCATACTTTCTGCAGAAAAATAGGAAATGCTCAGGTGCTTCGGCAAACAATGGAAATGAGAAATTACCCCTTTACTCAACAACAATAAATTGGTTTTAATTTTTGTAACAATATACCGTTTGGAATGGCGCAGTTGATATTGTTATTGTTCCATGGGCAATCACATTGCCAAAGAAAATGCTGTTCAACAGTTATTGCAAGCAGGGTATTCAGACGTACAGTACAATGCCCTCAGCCTCCTTGGAAATTCCTAGACAAAGGCTCGTGGGTGGTGCACGTCCTTTTTCTTTGCCTAGGAGTGGCCCGTGATTTTCGGGCAATACCATTTACTGGGACATCGTTAATTCGAATCAAGGGCAGGTTGTCTTAATGAAACATGTGAACATAATTAAGTCTTACTGAATCCGAATTTCGGTGAATGATATTTGCTATTGTTCCACCACCTAATAATGGTGATCTAGCCAAAAGTAATGGTTAATTTGAAAATGATGTTGTCAATCCATTTTTATTGGTCTATTCTGGCTGGTTATACTCCAGGCCTTTATTTTAAAAAAATCCGTCCAATACAACAGATAATAGGGCTTTAGTTGAGCCAGCTGGACTTATCCTAGTTGTAATGTTTTGGAATTGTTGTTTCCAGTTGTGGTCACCCCAATTCTCTAATAATTTGTTTAACTGAATGCAACTGCGTTACAACTCAATAGATGGTTGTATTTTCATTCACTATCGAAAATTACAAAAATGTCTACTTCCCAAAACGTCTGGATGCCAATAATTTACTTACATAACAACAAATTACTGAGTTGTAAATTACCAAGTAATTTACATTAGTTTGTAAATTTAGTAAATATATTAAACATTGTAATACACGAGACAGTGTGAAAATTCGGAGTTGACAGTTAACTGAGAAAATTATTCTTACCTGTCTCACCACACAGTGTTTTAAATTTGTAATACATGCAATTGCTTTTTCCTTCTTCATGCACACATACACTGTAATCAGTGGCAGGTTGCAAATCAGAAAAAGTCACCTCTTCTGAAGAATTTGTGGTAGTAGTGAATGTAGTGCTATTCCTTATTCCTAACTTAGCATGTATTACTGCAACCTTACAGGTAGTTTTTATGAGGTCCATTTTCAGGGTAACGAACGTTTCACCAACTTCTAGAAAGTCTTCTCTTGCCGGATAAACTAGAAACACACCAAAAATTGGTTAATTAGTCAAGCTAAGGGACTGGTCATTATTCATGGCCGGTGGGGGGGGGGCATAGGAAATGAAAATGTGAGCACCAAATATTTGATGACCCCCCCTCCTTCGAGACCCTGAAAAAATCTTGACCCCCCCCCACACAAGGTCCAAAAATTATGTGACCCCCAAAAAAATTCACTTTCTGCATGCATATCGAGACTGTCTCCAAATACTTCTGTAGCCAAGATTAGTGCTGTAGCCAAATTAAGTAAGTAGCTCTCCACACTGACAGTTACCATTAGTTGTAAGGAAACGTGTCTCGTTTTGAACGAAAACATACTTGCTGGATTGGTACTAATTGCTTCAGAACCTTGTAAACACTTACATCATGGGGGGTCTGGGGTGCTAACCCACAGAAGCTGAGGCGTTTTTAGAAATTTTGACTGAGTGCCAGTTTTGAGGTCCAAAAATGACTTTTTCGTCCAGTTAGTCAGGGTGTGTTGATGCCCCCCTCTTGACTGGACCTGAAAAATGTATGACCCCCCCTCGAGAGGGTCCAAAAGTTCATGACCCCCCCTCCCAATTCCGTCGCCCCCGCAATAAATAATTACTGGTCCCTAAATCGTAATATATTTTATCAAAAGCTAGATAATTTATTCAGAGGTTCAATGGAGTGTTCATGATAACGTTACTGCGTGTTCCATCTCTCGTCATTGGTGGAAAAATGATGAACGACTGGCCGGAATTATTTTCCGGGATTACCTACGTTAAAAACACGCTGTATAGGTTTTAACCAATTAGATTTTTTGGAAAAAAAATACCATTCGTGCTACGATTAGTCAAGGCATGTTGCAATTCCACATGCAATAACGTTCCACGATGTGAAGTTGGGGAGGAGCTGTCTTCTTCAAGACAAGACTGACTGGGGTAGAAATCGTGTATATTGCTTCCTGACTCGACGTAATTCACGCACATGCCAGAAAGTAGTCACCTTTTAGTGCTGATTTTTGGCAGAATAAGATTCTGGCAATGTTGAATTAGATGGCTTGGAGCCAGGAAATTATATCTACAGCTTTTCTCCCATTCGACCTTGCGACGAGGGATGGAATATGAAGTGATAGTTGTAGAATGTACACTCCCACATCCTATAAACGTGTATACATTTGTCGGCACCTCTTATATATTCTCAGATCCGTAGTTACCAGGAGAGCAGGTGGGGAAGTTGTCTCTTCAATCAGGGCTGAAGTAGTCATAAAAGAATTAAGTATGATTGCTAATAACTATTTATAGACTTGTATTTTTCGTTAATGCCAACTCAATCAAAATATAATTTTAGGGGTAAGAATTTTCACTCTTCTGTTTGAAAGTTGCACCAGAGCAGGCAAATTATTTTTTAATGCCATACGTTTTATAGGTTTTATCAGTAGGTCGGGTAATGTGGCAGAAAAATTGTATGTTGCCATCCAGAAAAAATTCCAGAAAAGGTAAAAATTCAGTCAGTCAGGTAAGAAATCCAGAAAATTCCAGTAGTTGATTTCTGTGCAGGAAAAAACAGTAACTGTCGTATTGCTAAGATATACAATTCATAGTGAAATTACCAAAGTTACGCCTAAAATCGACATAAAATCCACATTTTGTGTAAGTTATGCGCAAAACAGTATGATATTATTACATGAATTGCTTGAAAATGCAATGCCTTTCAACCATGACCCCTCTAATGGCAAATGTTCACGTGCAGACAAGAATTTGGTTTTTTCTTTAGTAAAAGTAGCATCCTTATTTTTCTTGAGGAAGTCGCAAAAAAATTCTTTGTGGCACCATACAAGCAGTTAGGTGATTTTATTGCAAGTACTTTAAAATATTATACTGCAAATTCACAATGCAAAACTTAAGCGTCATTATGTGCACATTATATTCACCTTCGTTATTACAAAATCGAATAGAAAATTGTATACAGGTAACACCTATCATTCTCTGTTTACCCAATGGAGCTTAATAGAGGGTTATGGACGAACACACACGTACGATCTTGTTAACACAATGCTGCTGACGAACACCAAGACGTAATCTTGTTAGTACAGGGTACTAGATGCACACACGAACACGATTTCTGCAATACAAAGTTGCAGAGGAACACATGGAGACGATCTCGCTATTACACGGCTTTCGAAAAACGCGTCATGAGCTCTTAATTATAATAGAGTTGACCTTGTTATTAGAGGGTTGTGGACGAACACACGGACACCATTTTATCAATACAGTGTTTCCGATGTAATCAAGGACATGAATATTTTTAATAGAGGGTAGTGGATGAACACAGACCTGATCATATTGATACAGTGTTGCAGACGAAAACACGGACCTGATATTGTTAAGAAAGCATAGCAGACGACCATAAAGACACGAACTCGTTAAGACATAGTTGCAGACAAATTTGCAGACACGATGTTGCTAATATAGGGTTGCGAGAAAGTTTTATCAATACGTTTTTATTTTTATTAACAAAGAGAAGTAGCAATTTTACCATGAAAACATGTCCGGGCAAGCACTGAACGTTGACAACAAAGTCTAACTGAAACTGCCACATAACTAGCACTACGTACAAGATACTATATAAGATTGAAAACAGAGAGGGGACCCCCAACTTGGGTGTTTCTGGAATGAGGAAGTTAATTCCTTAATTACCTAGCCATGCCTCCTCCTCTTCCCCACATCCTGGTTGTGCAATACTAGAAGTGACACAACCCCACCCCCTCCAGATGGTGATTTGGACCAAATTCTTGGAATTGATGATGAAAGTCGTTGACCAAGGTCAAGACCCACCCCTACCTGTTTAGCGCCCATAACCCCTGATATTTATGAATCTGTATGACTGTTTTTTATTTAGGCGCCATCTTGGATTTTTGGCGCCAGTTTTTTTTTATTTCTTTCCTCTTATTCGTCCGCCATTCTTTGAATCAGTTGAAAATTTCTCACTTTGCTTCACCTGTGACGCGAATCGTCAGCAGACCTCCTGTCTTCACAATGGTGGTAAAAGGTCAATACAGGAATAATGGTGCACTCCCGAAATTGTAGTGGCTATCAGCAAATGTTACATAGTTCAGAAAACCTACGAAATGTAGCACTATGCAGAAACTACCACTGAGTTGTTTCCAGAGTATGTAAACACCCTTGTTAAGATGAAGACAGAAGCATCGGAATACCTATCATGGACAAAAGATGACCCTGAGCTACAAGAACTCTTCAGAGATTCGATCAGAGATTTACATGGCGTAACATTAGCTCAGAAGCCTTGCCAACCTCTCCCTTAATAGCTTCTGCGGATGCGATGGCATGTGTGACAACTTTGCCAAGACAGAGTACATCAGCACAGTCAAAGACTGGTAGAAGCTACTTAATTACGATGAATACCAGATCACACATGTTAACATCGTCAACCAAGAACCCTCCTGGTGACCTACAACAGCTGCAAAGGCTTTGTACCTGCATCACACACTAATGTCGTTATTGCTGCATTCACCACCTCCCTTGCTAGGCTTCACCTCTACATGTACCTTGACATGGTAGGGGAGGGGGCCTTCCACTGCGACACTGATTTGTTAATATACATGCACCCTAAAGACTCTGATCCCGTCGAGGGTGAAGTCAGCGACTTCTTAGGAAAGATGACCAATACGAACTGGAAGGTTGTGGCCCTGATATCAATACATCGGAATTTGTGAGTGGTGGGCCTAAAAACTACGGATATAAGCTCACAAATAGTTGTAGTGATTGAAAAGTACGTGAGATCACCCAGTCCTACAGAAGGTCTGAACTTTTAAACTTTGACGTAATGAAAGACTTTATTGTCAACTACTACCGTGACAACTCCATGCGAATCCCAGCTGATACTCCGTCACAAATGCCTGCACCTAGAGAACTTACAAATTTGGATACGACAAAAATGTTCTCCTCCCTGAATTTCTGCCAAACTGTGGTTGGGAGGAAAATTCAAATGTCTACAGCAAGAAAGTTCGTTGGAGTAGTGGAGTGCTGGAGTGTGGACAATATGATGCAAGTCTCTTAGACTGTTGCCTGAGCCAACCAGTCCTAGTGTTGTCGAAAATTCGCTCGTTTTAGAGGAAACTTAAACATTTTTGGTTGTGCCTTTTGGACTGCAGATCTTAGATAAGCAACAAATTGTTGTGCTTACTTCACGGAGCTGAACTTATTTCATTTATTTCATTAACCTACTTATCCAATCTGGTGAGTCCTTTTTTCCCCCATTTAGGGTTATATTTTATTAGGGACCGAGTTGTCGCATACTCTGTAATTTTGGAACCTAATTTTCGGGAGTCGAATTGTCCGGGGCCAGTGGCGGGTTTAAAGAAACAGCCTTGGAGGGGCAAAGCCCTACAAGGCCCCTTGCCTGCCCGAAATTTTGAGGACCTTTTTTCTTTTTTTTTCCACTAGCTGATAAACTACTAGCAATGTTCTTTGTTGTTAGTTCTAATTTAGTACTAATGCTTGGAAAATGAAGGCCCCTTTAATCGTGAAGGCCCTTTTATGCCGAAACCCTATCCGCATCTGTCCGGGACACGTTCAAATACTGTCTAGCTCCACATTCATATAGTTAGAATCATTTTGAAGATTCAAAGCAACGTTTAATAGTTTGTATTGTCTCCTATAGGCCACCAATAAGGCATTTCATCCATATTTCAAATTTGTTTATGCTAGTGAATTGAATTTCCAGCTCCCACCATCAGCTAAGCTTGTAGCTGCCAAACAGCTAGTGGTCGCCACGCCAACGAAGCGCTGCAGCAAAGCTGAACAACGAATGTGTGACGCTGTTCTCATTTGCCGAGAGATTCCTTCCTTTTTACGACTAATAAAGCATATTTCATGGGATAAAGAATAGATGTAGTTGTAGCCTATTGTTTCTACTTGAATTTCTTTCTCAGAGGATTTTTTTATCTGTCGTAATTTCATCGGTATTCGTTCTCAAATGCCGAACATCAGTGCTCTTCCAACTCATTGACGTTGTAAATACTAGCATTCCGAGCCCACCGTTGTTAGCAGCGGCAACTGAAAACTCCTGTAGCATATGTTAAGTTTTCAGAAGTAATTTAGCAGACCATTACCGAAGATAATAGAATGATCGTGGTTGGGGGGTGCTAAACAGGTAGGGGAGGGTCGTGACCTTGGTCCTCATCAATTCAAAGAGTTGGCGCCAAATCACCACCTAGAGGAGGTGGGTGTGTCACTTCCGGTATTGCGCAACCAGGATTTGGGGAGGGGAGGGCGTGGCTAGGGGATTAAGGGATTAACTTCCGCATTCCAGAATGACGCAAGTTGGGGGTCTTCTCTCTGTTTTCAATCTTATATAGTATCTTGCCCCGAGGGCTAATGTGGCAGTGTCAGTGAGACTTTGCTGTCAACCTTCAGTGCTTGCTCGGACATGTTTTCATGGTGATTTTGCTACTTCTCTTCGTTAACAAAACTAAAAATTAATTGGTAAAAACTTCTACCCATGGAAAAAGAAATCACCTGTAGTTAATTATTTAAAAAAAATGATAGGAGTTAAATTTAAAACTTGTAAAATTTAAATGTATTGGAACTCAAAACCATTAGATTAGTGGGCTAGAGAGATGTTAGTCTGGCCCAGGCAGCGTGCGTTTATCTAGTCCAAGAGACATATACATATCCCAGCTGTAACGGACATCTCCCTTGTACTGGACACACAATGGCGGCCTGGAAAGACTTATATATCTATTACGTAGTTGTTGATGAACTTATGGACACAACTCGTTCATGTAGTAAATGAAATAAACAGTCGGTAGTGAAGATTGATGTTGTGATAATACAAGTTGGTTTAGGATTAACACATTGACACGATTTTATTAACAAAGTGTGCTGATAAACACGTGGGAATAATTTCATTAATAGAGGTATGCAGACGAACAAACGGACTCAATATTGTTAATACAAAATACATACAAACTCATCCTGCTCTCCTTAATACAGGGGAACAGACACATACACGGACCTTATCTAGCAAATACAGGGTTCCGGACACACACCTAGGATTGTGCTAATTCAGGGTTGCATACAAGCCCATGGACAGAAACTCATTAATATTGGAGTTCGAACATGCAGACGGACACGATCTCATAAATACACGGTCGCAGACGAACACATGGCAATGCTCTTATTACTACAGCGTTGCAGACTAACAAAAACCCACTATGTTGTTAATAGAGGGTTGCGGACAAACATACAGACACGGCCTCATTGATATAGTGTTGCAGAAGAGCAATTGGAGTCAATCTCATTTATGTGGGTAAACATGCAGACACGAACCGTTCATACAGGGATGTGGAAGATTATTTTTGGAAACGAGCTCCATTTGACCTTCCATGGCAAAATCATACGCAGAAAATTGTATCCGGAGAGTTCATTACTGGACTAGTCGTCCCAGACAATTCGCCCTCCAGACGTTTTGTGAAGGGGTAATTCGTCCCCAAGTTCATTCCCGGAAAAATCGTTCCCAGTTTTTTAGTGATGTGTGATAAGAAGCATTGTAGGATTGGTAGTGGGTGGGCTTCTTCAGGAAAGACAAAATGGGGCTCTTTTTGTACAAATCCTTTTAGGACATTTTTGCTATACCATAACCCCACCCACATTGCTATGCATTGTCTGTGAATGGTGAGCACTTGAAAGCCTTTCTTTGCACTACAGGTAGCCCATCCCTACTGAATGGGCCTCCTGTTGTGAGGGCCTACCCAGGGATCCCATGGAGTTCCAGGCCGGCCAATCCGACACTGGTAGAAGCAAGGCAAAGTTGCTTTTCCTTCTGTCATGGAGTCTGAATGTCAGTTTAAAGAAACTATTAGACCGTACATTCGAATATTCTGATGTAAATTTCTTCTGAATATTAATTATTCAGAGAAGTTATCTTTGATTAATATTGAGCTAAAACACTTCGTTCTTCGTGTCTTTCAAATAACGGTTATGAATTATTAATGGGCAAACAAATTAAACCCAACTACCAACTACCAATGCAACTTTTTATGAAACGTATTTATTATTAATTTATTTTGCTTGACATCACCTAAGAACGCTCTTACTTTTATATAATTTTATGCACTAATATCTATTGGCCTCGTAGCCAAGAGACTACACATATTACTACGAATGCAATATAAGAATAGAAAATGTTTAATGGTATTTCTAATGTCTTACACGTGTTTTGATTATTTTAAGGTTGCAAATTATGAAGAAGCATAGCTTCATTCTTATACATTAGCAATTTTTTAAAAATAATTTATTAATTTAAAATAATGGATAGAAATAAATGAAAACATGTCTCTATTTCCAAACATGTTTAAACTTGGCATAAAGTTTCTTGGCATAATTTTAAAGATTACAAGGCCGAGTAAGAGGTGCTATAATATATTATTTTAATTTCTGCATTCTCAGATCTATCTTATACAGGGTGTTCGGAAATTGATGTCAAATATTTTGAGGGTCCGCTGTGTGATCAAAGATAAGAAGAAAAAGTCCTATAAACATGGGTCCGGAAATGCACCAGTCTTTAGTTACAGACCCCCCCCCCCAGGTTTGGGGTAAACAGTTCTTAAATACCTCGTAATGATTCACCGTTTCCATTCCAAACTCAGGATATGTGCCATATCATACCTGGTATTTCAGTACTTCATAATACAGTATTGGGTCGCACAACTTATCAGAGGGAGAGGTAATTTTCTTATGGGGGGGGGGGGGGATCAAATGTGGGGGAAGAGAGGAGTAACTGCTTTGGTCACTTAAAACTACAAAGAATCTGAGGTGGAGATTTACCTCCAAATCAAAACCAAGTTTATGCGATGATTTTTGTGGAAGCTGGAGCGTTAGACAAAGGCAACAAACAAACATACAAATAAGCAACCAAATTCAAATGTGTGGGTTGAGTACAGTAATGTTGTTCTCGCCGCTTCGGCCAATGAAACAAGTGATCATCCGAATTCTAAGGATTCCCCCACTTTTACGTTTTAAGCTTCTTTGCTTGAATAAAACAAACACATTAAATCCCTCACTTTTAATGGCGAGGATACCCGATTGATAATGTTTGGTGCTCTCCACAGAGATGTACGTACAGTAGTTGTTTTTTTTTTTGGAGGGGGGGGGCACAAACTTGGAAAACGATGTAACCTACTTGGTCTTTACACGTAATGAAAGAAAGTACAGTACTACTTTCGATTGTTTTCAATCACACGATGTGTTTTTTCTACAATTTGTTTCATTAAAGTACAAGACCAAAGCAGTTACTCCTCTCTTCCCCCACGTTTGATCCCCCCCCCCCATAGGAAAATTACCTCTCCCTCTGATAAGTTGTGCGACCCAATACTGTATTATGAAGTACTGAAATACCAGGTATGATATGGCACATATCCTGAGTTTGGAATGGAAACGGTGAATCATTACGAGGTATTTAAGAACTGTTTACCCCAAACCTGGGGGGGGGGGGTCTGTAACTAAAGACTGGTGCATTTCCGGACCCATGTTTATAGGACTTTTTCTTCTTATCTTTGATCACACAGCGGACCCTCAAAATATTTGACACCAATTTCCGAACACCCTGTATATGGAAACACATATAAGATTAAACATGTAATAACCGAAGTGGACATTGCAAGCAAACATCGTAATATGCAAACGAATCCAACACCAATCTTTATGAGTGCATTCGGATAGCTCTGACACCACACGCAAGATTTTCTGCAGAAAATATAAAAGAAGCAACTGCCTTGTATCAGAACGTGTGAATTTGGCAGTAATAGTATTTGTGTATAATTTGTTATTATTTTTTGCATTTTTCCACCAAAAGACCTTTATATTATCGCAAATGCATTTGTGTTATCCCGATAATTTGGGCTCCCTCACCACTGCTACTACAAATTAGCAAAAGAATTGTAAAAGAAAAACGTTTTTAGTGAAAAATACGTTAAAAAACTGTTAGCTGTTAGTAGGAGAAAATAATTGCATGTACGAGTACATCAACAATTTTAAAATTGGAATCTGCATAAAAAAAGGTGGGGTGGAACTGTCCATGATTCAGAGAAAGATGCTTTACACTTGAGTAAATTTTTGAAAATATGGTGAGCATTTTTTTTTAACTCAGGTCAGACTGTTAAACCGTGTAGGAACTAAAATTTGTTTAAATACACTTTTCCTTACGTTAACGTGTAATAAAGGTGCAATTTTTCTGGATTAAAAAATAAAATTATCGAATGTAAAGAATAAGGACCTACCTGTGGAACATTTCGAAAAAATGTATGTGGTGTAACTTTTAAGTCAAAAAATTATTTTTTTAAAAACTGAAAGCATTATTATGTAATTCTTAAAAATATCGGGAAATAATGTTTAAAAAAACTCCACTTTGTTTGGTGTTGCCACTAAGCTTGGCTGAAAAACTTTTATGTGTGGCTAATAACTGTGTACAATTAACTCAGACGTTACTTTTTCAAATTTATATTTTGATTTTTTTTGTAGGCGACCTGTTAGAAAAGAAAACAAATCAATACAGAATAATAAAACTCATTACCTATTTCGCCAAGAGTGGTACTCACTCCGTCCATATATCTGTCCCTTTTGGTGCTATCAGAAACTGTTACCGTGATTGAGTATTTGGAACCACAGGTCAAGTTCTTTAGAGTGTGTGTCTTGACTGCAGGATCTTCAATTGTAAAATGACGAGAACGTTCTCCTCCGGACGTATTGTCAACCCATATCTCGTAACCTAGTTAAAAAAAAAACCTTTAGCTAAGTTTGCGATCACATGTAACTTTAGGCCATCGTGGCAAATTGTAACTGTACTTTAAACACTCAAGCATGAAGTTGTCAGCTGTCATTGGAGTTAGTAGTAGAAGTATAGGAGCTACAATATAGTCCTGTAGGAACATTTATGTCCACGGGGTTTGACTTTTGCAACTAGTTATATGTATGCCCAGCTTTCATTTTTTTTATTGGTCGCATGTTTCGGATCACGTCAGTTTAGCCGCCATTTGGAAAACAAAGATGGCTGCCATTATATCGTTAAAATTACTTGTAGCTCTCGAAAATATCAACTTACAATTATGCAACTGACAGCAGTCGATTCCCAATTTAGCACCCTACATGATACATGTCTTTTTGGGGTAACGAAGTTCTATGGCCGCCATATTGAAAACAAATATGGCTGCCATTTTCCTAAGAAGGTGCGAAAATCACTAATTAACGATCAGAAGTGAAGCTAACTAACGGCAATAAGATATTTTTAAGTGTTTAACTTGATGTCCAAGTTAAATACTTAATGACTCTGTCTAACAGCCATATTGAAACCAAGATGGCTGCCAGTATGCAAGTAAAATAGATTGTAACTCTTGAACGAATCATCTTAGATTTGTGAAACTGGCAGCAGTCGTTTCCATTTTGAATACCCAGCATGATGTGCATTACTCTGGTAATGAAGATATAATGACAGCCATTTTCAAAACAGAGACATCTACTGTTGTTACGAAATTTCAATTAATCAAAAAATTTCAATTAATCGATCATTCAGTTAGTTTGTGTTTTATTTCAGTAGAACGAATGCATAATAAAGTAATCACATTAATTGTTTCTCTTATTTTTTTTTATTTTGCACTGACCAGACAAACAGTGATTATTATACTGCATTAATGGATAAAAGTCTCAGCACTCAAAACTTTCTTATGGGAATTCCTGCATTCATCTCCACCTTCGCACTTACAGAATCTTGGGTAATGAATGGCCAATTTCCAGCAGTGACAAACAGTCTATCTTTCGCACTTTGCACATATTCTTGGCGATGGAAAATCATCTGGAACACTTTCAACCTCAAGATCAGAGCCAAAAGCTAGTCTGGAATATTGCATTCATCATCCATTGGATCAAGCGCAGGCACGCTATGCAGGATGTTATACCAGATATAACCCTGTAGAAAAGCTCTCTGTAAATGCATCTGCATGCTATGTAACTCATCACTTTATGACGCAAGTAGCAAATAGGCCTACTGCTGAATCTAACAACACCTTTTATGTTAAAGCTGATTTTGCGAAAAGAGATATCTGTTCACCAGTTTATGAAGCTAGTTGCATAGCTGAACGTTTGGTGCCAACTATGCTAGGTGTCACCCTGTAATAGTGAGTATTGCAGGAGGATTGTCTGTGGTGTTAACATTCAAAACCTTTGCTGCAAGTACTTGTGTAGGCACAAATCATCTTGCTCTCCATTGCCACATGTCATCCATAGTTCCTTCAGGCTTTTTGGTTGAGAATTGTTCTTGAAGAAGTATACGTACTGCACACACAAATGCGTCGCTGTCTGAAACGATTACATGTTCTGACACACTCAGAAACTGCGTAGTTCACATGCACAAAAATCCTTTCATCGTGCTTTTCATGGACGTGTAATGTAAAGCTCTAACTTCCCATGGTACTCCATTAACAATTTGGTAGCCATTTTCTCCATCAGGTCCCAGTCCTCCCACAAATAAAAGCTTGCTGGGGAATTATTCATTCTTGCAGATAAATCCAAAGAACAATTGTTGTAGATTACGTTTATTTGCAGACGACTGCCACAGCAGATCTGACTTTTTAGGCATTGGAGTGGTTTCGTCATAAATGGTTATGTCAACAGTGGCAAGGTCATTGCGTCTTGTGCGTTCACAAGCTTTAATGCTGAAATCCCTGTACACACCAAAGATAATACGTAATCCTTCACTTGTACAACAGAGTAGTGTTGTGAACTTAGCAACCGATCTACGTGCTAAATTGCGAAATATTTGTTGGTGCTGTGGTACACTAACTACCACGCGTGCATGCAACACGAAATCAATATCACCACAGATTACAAGTTGTTGCAGGCTGTTCACTTGGTGCTGGTATGGTAAACCTTTTATAATTCTCGTATCAATTCTGATTTATTTGGTTTTCTCAAAAATACATCTTTGGAAAGATAAAGTGATAGGGAAGTTAGCTAATAGGTCAGCACTCTATCAAAATCGCTCGATCTGGTTAAATCAATAAGATAAGGGCTTTTCTTGTCTCCATGCCAACATAATTGCAGGTTTATGGTGAAGGATTTTCTTTTTTTGGTGTTCAGCCTTTTAATTGGGTCATGAATTGAAGTTGTCTTGTCAACCAAACGATCATTTACAAAAGTTTCACTAACAAGACTTTCATACCATATACAATAACAGTCTAGAATATACGAAGCCTTCTCATCACAAGTGTGTGCCTGTAACGATGTTTTGTATTGGCTCGCATCCCTCAAAGGGATTCCACTTTCCATTGATACATTCTATTAAGTCATGAATAATTTTTTCGTCTGTTGCTGTGAATCTGTTTGTGAATTCATGGTATAAGGTGTATTCGTTATCTTTATGAACTTCCCCATGCTTGGCAAATACTCGAAAGTAACTGCTTTTCTTGTTTGATGATATCCTACTAAGCCACAGCTTCCTTACGACGAGTTACTCCTATGATTCCTCTGTAGCTCTAGGCTGGATTATTGTACAGTTGTTCCAATGCCTTATCCATGGTAACACTACTAAATCTGTGACTGTGAGAACCATGCTGCACTCAGAAATGCCCTTTTTAAACCCGTCGAAATATTTCTTCAAGCAGCAAACAGTCAGCACAATAGACTGAACCCCAGTGTGCATAATTGGTCTTATTAAAAGTAAAGAACAGATTGAGGGCGTGACGAAAAGACCGTACATGCAGGTTCCAATTACGTTCTCGATCGGCATGCATCAGATCCCTTAGAGCTGGTAAAATTACTGTCAGGAAGGAACTCCTGCACTTAAATAAGTGTGATTGTTGACAGCAGGGATCGCAATATGTCCGGAATTCTGCAGTAACATTTGAATTTGGCACTTTGCATCTAGCTGTCATGTTACGAACCAGTGTGTCATCTTTGGTAGAACAAGAATTCTGCAGTAGTTTTATGGTTTCAGTGAGTTCTATGCTGAAGAAGAAAGTACTACCCATCATGAATTGCTTTCACTGCAAACGTTGCATAGCCTCTGCTAGAAGTGAGTCCGTGATGCTTTTGCAACATAACAGTGGTAACATTCCATATGATAAACGAAATCCTTTAAATGTTCTTGTGAAAGTGAAGTAGCCAAGTTTGGGGCATGCCATTTTCGTTTCCGTATGTAAAATCCCTCACCTTCTTAATTTTGCACAGTATGCAACCCTTGCAGTGGTCTATTTTCCGTTTTACTGGAGACCGCTTCAGTTTCATGCCTTTCATTTAAACTTTTTTCCCGATTTGACGTAACAGCCAGCCGATGTACAAAACAAAATGACAGTGCATCTTATCAAAACTACACACAGTGATTGGACTACAACAATACATTCCATGAAGCAAAAATTAAAAATTAAATTAGACATTCCAAAAAATTCAATTGCTGTCAGCGACATTAATTCAACACCACGATTTTTAGATTTTAGCACCATTTTAGAACAATGGCAGCCATTTTTGTTTTCAAAATGGTTGCCATTATAAGTTCATTATGCCAGAGTGATGAACATCATGTTGGGTTACGATAGCCGTTATTTTCACCACTTTAGGATGAATCGTTCAAAAGTTATAAGTAGTTTTAAGTATGTGGTGGTAGCCATCTTGGTTTAAATATGGCAGCCAAGACCGAGTAATTAAGTATTTAATTTGAATATCAAGTTAAACACTTAAAAATATCTTATTGCCTTTAGTTACCTTAACTTCTGATCGTTAATTCATGATTTTCACAGCTTCTTACGAAACTGGCACCCATATTTGTTTTCAAAATAGCGGTCATAGAACTTCGTTACCCCAAAAAGATATGCACCATGTAAGGTACTGAAATGGGAATCGACTGCTGTCAGTTGAATAATTGTAGGATTCGACAGTTACAAGCAATTTTAAGGATGTAATGGCAGCCATCTTTGTTTTCAAAGTGGCGGCTAAACTGACGTGATCCGAAACATGTGACCAATAAAAAATGAAAGCTGGGTATGCATATAACTTGTTGCAAAAGTCAAACCCCGTGGACCTAAAAATTCCCACGGGACTATATTATAGCTCCTAGACTATAGGGGAAAAAGCTAATTTGAGAGATAGACAGACAGCATGAGAGAGGGACAGTAGCCCCATGGGCCACGTAAATTCTTCCAAAATTCATGTAAATTCTATGTTGACCCCACGCATCCGGCCCCCAACAACCTCACCCCATGGGAGAACCCGAGCCTGTCACCCCACGAGGAGTGATGCCCCACCGGAACCTCACTCCACAACCTTGCCTTACAGACCATGTGAATTCTACCAAAATCCAGGTAAATTCTATGTTCACCCCACGGGTTGCCATCAGCCTCACCCGACAATGAGGTGTGTAAATGCTACCAAATTTCGTGTAGATTCTACGTTATTCTGATGATTTAAAAAATCTGTACCCCATCGTGCTTCTCCCCTCTTCCAAAATTGATGATGCCTCAACCCTCCCCTTTTGACTGTGCGACTCTTCCTCACCCGTAGGACATCACACTCTCCACCAGTGGTAGCATTTACATTCTACCAAATTTCATTTAAATTCCACGTGATGTAGCACCATATTAGGTTGTATAATATTCTGACACACAGAAATCTGACTCTGACACACAGAAATCATAGGTTATCATTCCCGAATAGATATTTATATCTTCTAAAAAGAGGGGTGAAATACGAATCAAGTGACAAAAAGCGCATCAATCATGAGTGTGCACGAAGAATGCTGAGCCATTACGTCGATATGGTCATTCCATCCCATCAGATTGGTGAGAACACGGCGATCTTCAGACGTGGGGATAAATACTATAAAACCGACTTACTAAAACTTTCCATACCTAAATCACTACCACATAAAGAACGCGTTTTGCATCGTTGAACGAGTGTGGAAAATGAAGAGGAGGGTCTAAGCGACATTATGACTTAAATTAAGGAGAATAAACTTTGTTTGCTTCAACAGTAACAATACTCAGGTTCACTTCACCGACAGAGACCTCAGCACTTTGTTCCAGCCATACACTGAGTGGTGTGAATTCTACAGACACATGAAGTGCATTCGACCGTGTTTCATTGTTGGGTCGTGTACGTAATGACTCTATACGTTCTAACTTCCGTCGAAGCTGAGTTCATCAGGAAGTCACTTGCTCGGTAAAACCCCATTTCGCATTGTAGATATAATGAAATGATAAACGAACCATAGACAAATGTGCTGTGTTAGATATGATGAAAGTTAATATAAACACCTTCTAGTCTGTGTTGGAGTGAAATGTACTAACAATAAAGGATTTTATATTTACTTTTTTTAAATCCAACAAGTCCACCCAACTATAGAGCAGCGTCAAGTGACGTCATATTGCTACAAGAGAGATACCTGCAAGGGGCACTAGATTGAAATGGTGGGTTAAACAACGGCACTTCTAGTCGAGCCAGTGCTTTGGGAGTGGATTTCGTAGGCTTAAAAAACCGTTGTTTTCTCCAATCCCTTATGCTGCTTAGGTTGTAACTGGAAAATAAAGATTCCACTTGCTTAAAAATTTCAGCAACTGCCAACAAATCGACAAAAAATCACGCGTTTTAGGCCTAAGAAATCCAGTCTAATAGTATTGGCTTCAGTAGGATGCTCTTCTTTTCCCCCCACCAGTGCACTTTGCAGCTAACCCAGTAACTGGCTCCACCATAGAGTTATATACAATAATACTACGTCGTGTCACTGCCCTATTGTGTTTCTCGTCATAACCTTTGGCAACACGCCCCCCCCCCTACTTCGTCAGTCAGGGCGCATCTGAATTAAACGTAAATTCATAAATTGACATTTTTTTAATGCATATCCAACAGAGGTGGTCTGGTAGACCCATCCCAGTTTAACCTTTGCTTTCATCGCCTTCCAGACTAATACAGTAGTGAGTCTTTCCATCATCCACGTGTTGATTAATTTTTTATGAGTTTGGCGGTCTGTCAGCAGAATGATTCTGAGCCAAATCTTGCACTCTACTATACGCAATACTGTGATCGCCATAGGCCTCGTCCAGATTGTCGATACCAGGATCTCCTCGGGTTAGTCGTTATAGTTTAGTCTCAGTATTGATAAGTTGGTAAAGGTATTTCAAATAGTACCACGTTAATGGCACTGGAATTGTTTTTACGTGCTCCAACCCTAGAACATTGTGCCAGATGTCAGTGGCACTGTTCAGCATACCCCATTCTTCTTTTCTATGCACAAAATGACGTTTTTTCCCCACCACACTTTTTGCATCGTGTAACCTCAAGCGTTCTGTAGTTTGATATTATTTTGAACGTTGGAACATTCAATTGGGCACACGCTTCCTACATCTTAGGCAGTATTTCAAACTATTCATTATTCTTTTTCTCATTATTTTGGTTGGCTCGAGCACCTCTGTCACACGTTGAAACTGCCATTAGTGGATGTCTACCCATCTTAGGTTTTCATGCATAAGCCCGTTTTCGTTTTTGGGTATAATTTCGCTTTCTTCTAGTTCCGTTATAATTTCCATAATTCCATCACCGTGATCATCTCCACCATAGCGGTTGCGAGCAAGAGTCATAGTCGATTCACTGGTTTGTGCAGATCGTCATGAAAAAAAAGTGTATTCACCTTTAATAACTGAACCGATTTTCTCCTTTTTCAGGTGCTCCCAGATAGGTTTGATACTACGTACATATTTAAACTACGACATGATTTAGTTTTTCTGGAGTAAAATACTTGATGTGGTGTATGGCATGTCTGTCTTTTAGAATCGAGGCATACGATGCTTGGGTTCGTAAATTTCGTATTACAAGTCCTCTAGCGTTAGTAACCTCCATAGATAATAATCCTTCCTCGGTATACTGCTTTCCACCCAACACTGTGTGGCTCACGAATTTTTTGAGTTTTCTCATGAGGTCTCCCAACTCCAGTTGTACTGTAATGCAAATAAGTAGTCATTGTCTTTAGACATTTTGAAAAATTTGAGCTAGTTATACTTTGAGGTTATACCCAATGTTTGATGCAGCATAGTGACTCTAAAGAGCAAAGCGAGACATGGAGAGGAAGTTCTAGGAGATTCGAAACATGACACATAGTCGACGTTGATGGTGTATACAATAGTCCTGATTTGGAGAGGGTTCTGGTCCAGCAGCTTGACTCACGGTGGGTGTAACAGCAATGGGATGAGTTGAATCACTCGATGATGGCATTCTGTTTGCTCTTCCTTGTCTTCGCTATCCTCGTTGCTCTCCTTCTGTTTTGGTGAACACGATCCACTTTGCTCTTCCTCTTCATCCGTACCTTCCCCCTCGTGTTTCAGTTCCTTCTCCCTCCTCAGCTTTGTGTGGGGGTCGATGATACATTTAATGGATCAACAAAAGGTTTGCAAAATTCACGAAGGTACACTCCTTCGGATTGTTTACCTTTTTGTCTACGTAAACCTTTCCTTCAATTTCATTCTAAGTTCAACAAGTTTACATCTTTCATTCATCTTTCAACATGTTTATGTTCAACAAGTTCACATCTTTCATTCATCTTCACTTCCTCGCTTCGTTTTAGTTTGTAGGGTTGAAACGTTTCAATCTTTGCAACTTAGACATTCACGCTTTCTATATGTCTCATCCCGTGAACGTGGCAAGGGCAAATCCAGAACGAAGTGTTGGAGGGGGCCGCACGATGATTTTTCTACATTTTCGCCAATATTTCTGTTATTATTTCTCTAGGCGGGGGCCCACAGCCACCTCGGTCCCTCCCTTGGATCCGCCCTTGGAACGAGGCTAACAACTTTCAATCTTCTGTCTGGTTGGCCTCATCCACTAAGGATATTTCAGAGTCAGTGTTTACAGTAGTAAACTTGGACTTAAACCATAACTATTTTTATTGTCGTACTTTCCGCATATAATCCCTAAACTTACTCGGACTTACTTACTTACTAATTTATGGTTTGCATCTTTATCACCCAAGGATAAACGTATCAGTTACTGTATTCCCAATGCTTGCTGCAGACATATTGGACGATCGCAAATGCCGCATTCTGCTGTTGTCTGAATATCTGAATTTTAATATGTTAATGATACGATGGTCGATCTCCTCTGTGATACCAAGTTGCAGTAATGCATCGCAAAAGTTGAAGGAGAAAGCTCGACATTGAGGGGAATATCTCTCCTTGTCCAAATGGTGTAGATCACGTTCACCAAATGTTTCTGCAGAAAACGTACAGGTATATATCTTCGTCATCCTTTTTTTACTCTAAAAGTGGAATTTTACAACATCATAGCTAGCAGAGAATCGACGGATGTACACCTCAGTGTTCATACAGCATTACATCTGGGAGAATATAAGCAGTGTAGTATGGCGTTGTTAAACATTTAAACGTATGACAGTTTTCCTAACATTGACGAAGCCAACAACCTTTTTAAATACTCTGTGGACAATGGTTTCACTTGGTAATCCATCAAAATACTGAGAGGATTGTATGAAAATGTTGACCTGAACACGTACATTAAAGATGGATTGTTGAATAAGAAGGCAATCCGTTCTAGCTTCAACTGAACATAAGTATGTTTAGGTGTGTTCTGTAAATTAAGAAGCTGCACTTCAAGGTCTTGTGTCTAGGTGAACGCATGCTGAGTGACTTGTTGGATTATAGGATAGGCGTACGGTCACGGGCGTCAGGAAGGTGTAAACAATGTAAACATACTAATGGTCAACAGCATTCCGTACCATCCGGATATATATAACAGCCATGTTGTACATTTTTTCCTCAACGAATCTCCGGGCTAAAAGATCGCACAACCCCCCCCCCCTCCCCACAGTTTTGTGTACTTACCAGTAATCATGCACGTAATTAGCGATACAAGACGCTGGCTAATGGATCAATACAACTGTACCCTGATTTTGTGAGGGGATCGCTGACGATTCGACTCAACTTCAAACGGAGCTAAAGAAAAAGAGCCATTGTTGTCGTTATAAAACATGCGTTAGTATATCCCAGAGGACCCAGCGAGGTGCCACCATCTGTATCAACTGTAACCTCATAACCGATCCTTCATGAACTTGTTGAGTCGAGAATAAATAAACAGAATAAAATCTCAATTTCGGTTCCAAGAGTACCTAGAATTGGAGGAACCATTGCAGGTAGATGCGTTGGTGGATTTGTACATGTATTGAAAGTATTGCCCCATGTGTTAATTATAGCTCCACTAGCGGAAGCCCGTGCTACGCACGGGTGGTGTTTATTGCACCGTTAAAAACACTGGGACGATTTCCTTCCTCATGTGTTTGTTATAGAATGCGTGTATCCCGTCTATGTGTACCCAGGCTAGGAAACACAGTGTTTCGTTTGCTTCATTCCGTCATTCAACGTATCCCTTGTTCCGGAGTCCATACACTTACATTACATATGATTCTTTCCTGGCAAAATGGTTGGAATACGCGTTTGTACATCTGAAATAAATAAATACGCCTTTGTGCATGTGAAATAATAAATAGGCATTGGAGACATTGTAAGGGAGGATTAAACAAACGAAGCTTTAACAATCAGCAAGAGGGCGAGCGGGGTCATTCTTTTCACGGTAGCAAAGAAAAAGGGCGAGGGACCGACAATGAAAACGGATATGTGCTCTATGAATTACTTGCGGCCGTCTTGGGGCGGCCGTCTTGTGGCCGTCTCGTTGCCGTCCATCCTACGCGACAACTCGATTTTAAAATAGGCAATTGGAGACATTGTAAGGGAGGATTAAACAAACGAAGCTTCAACAATCAGCAAGAGGGCGAGCGGGCTCATTCTTCCCACGGTAGCAAAGAAAAAGGGCGAGCGACCGACAATGAAAACGGATATGTGATCTATCAATTACTTGCGGCCGTTTTGTGGCGGCCGTCTTGTGGCCGTCTCGTTGCCGTCCATCCTACGCGACAACTCGATTTTATTAATAAAGATTGCTTGCCATCTTCAAAAGGGGACTAACTACATCTGTTCTTCATCCCTTTCTCCTCCGGCCAGAATATACTGTCTGGAATTTTTTAACCTTTCTCTTTCTTGGGTCTGCAGTCAGCGGTTCGGTCACAAACCCTTGCACTTCTCTTTCGCTGCTTCTGTGCGAGTTAAACCTGTTATATTATAGTTTGCACAGCATCAATTAGGAAATACACTTAGTCGTAGAAAAACCGGACGCTTTCACCCTTCCTTCTTGAAGTTACATTATCATACGGAGTAAGATCGTGAAGTGGGCAGATGGGATGACGTTTTCGGATATGGACCTGGTGACGTTGGTGAATACGGGAAGGTCGTTTCTGTTCATTAACGTAATGTATCATCTAAGTAAAAAGCTTGTGGATGAGTTGAACGATCCAGGTTATGCCAGGACTGTGAATGGTCCTATATAAGGGGTATTCAGATTAGCGCGGTCTGTTGAGCGACTCTTGGAAATGGATGAGGCCACCTCTACCCGTGCGTTAGCAGACAACAAAGGATTCGCTGCTTGCCACAACATGATCATCAAGCAGGTATCACCTAAAGGTAGTTTTTATCTTCTTTATACAAGCTTCCCACCAATTGGTCGCCATCGAAGACTACGCCAAAATTATTTACAGAGCCAAACAAACATTTTCTTTGATAAGAATGGGTAAAATGACGCCCTGTTCAGAACTGCTGTTGCTGTCAATCTGCTGCTGTACAAATTAATCGAGCAAGGGGATGAAGTAAAACGACGAATTCATCACTGGCATTATTTTGGCAGCCAGATGCCAACCTCAACGGGTCACACTTGGAGGATCTTTACGACCTCAGACATCAAAAAGCACAGATGGGTGATTCTCGCATTCATGAGCAATTGTACGTACAACACACTCAAGAAAACATCCATGTTCGATCAGCTTCATCGATTATAACCTTATTCTGAACAGAGGAACATTATTCTTACTTGGACCTCAATATTAACCACGGAACTAGTGACTACACCATCTGTATCAAACATTTATGGCTTTTAGAAAGGCAAATTACGAAAGTAGTGACGTAGCGCAGATCCTCTTCATTTCAAAGCAGCCGCGATCTACTCGTGGTCTTCGACGATACAAAACTAAGTGAGTGAATACAGACGGGAGTAGAGAACTTATGTTTCAGTTCGATGGTGCCAGCTAATACTACTATATGATTAGGAATTGAACGATAAATATGAAATGATGAGGACAAGATCGAAGTTGTATATTAAAAAATAGCCAGAAACCTCAGAAAGAAAGCCACGCAATGCAGAAAGAAGCACATATGAGAAGTCGTACTGGACCTAATTCCCTTGACCATTGCCATCACTGGAGGTGCCAGTGCTGTGGCTAGCAGAGGAGTGGCTATCATGTCAGCCATAAACAAGGCCAAACAAGTTGCCTAGATGCTGGAAGAGTTTAAACACCACAACCTCAAAATGGAAGATAACAGATTTGAGTCTTAAAAATGCTTGACCAAATAGTTGTCTAGGGACATGAAAATAAAAGGGTGGCAAAGGTCTCTCCTTGAAGCCACAAAAGGCCTGGTACCACTTCATCACCCGCTAAGTTCTGCCGACATACCTCCCATTGTTGAGGTATTAATGATTAGCCATTACAGGGTCGTGTTCAGCAAGGATTCACTTCCAAGATCATTAGATGCGGTGGATAATGCTGCATCGTGTATTTACAATCATATAATGCTGGAAAGGGGAGTCACTGGGTATGCTACTCGACTGTTGATGGTAAGTGCTACTACTTTGACAGTTACAGAGATAGTTTCATTCATGATATATTTACCATCGCGTTTGGAATACAATGTGAGCAGAGTTCAAGTGTTATTAAAAAGATATTGCAGACATTTGGGCTTGTATGACCTTTCGTGACTATTCTAGGGCATCCGGTATCGTCGTGTTCTGGAACCAATGAAATAAACAAAATACTTATTTATTCCATAAAGTTTACGCAAAAATCAATTTAGAAGTAGACATCTTTTGAAAATGTGTCACAGCATAAAAAATGGAAACGTAGAAATGTTAGTTCTAGATTGCACAAATCAGTGAGGTGGTATTTTCCACGACGTATCATCGATGTACTAAGCTTAAATGATCTTCGGGAAAGAATCATTTACACTTTTATTTCAAGTTTTTTAGATTTCTGTATAAATTTTTATTGATTAATTTTTATTTACGAAAAAAAAAATATTAATTATTAAAAATTTATTTAACAATTTAAAAAAAATTAGTTAAAAGTGTAAAATTTTGGGGGAAATAATAAAAAACAGAGGACGAAGTGCTCGTCCTTCTATGGGTTGAATAATGCATGTGCTCGTTACAAGCAGCAAAGTCAACTGCTTCATCGTTAGCATCAATAATTCTCAAAGTAACACGGATTAATAAACTAAGACAGGACATTAAATATTAAGGGTAAGGGTCTAAAAGTCAAACCTTAGAAGGAGCACAGACAAGCTTTGACAGTTATGGTTGACGTCAAATTTCGTCAGTACGAGGCTAGTAAGCATTTGACCTTTACAACCAGGTGGTCAGCTAAATAACTTTGTAAATCCAATTTTGTAAATATATTTCAAGCGTATTTGGATGAAAATTGTGAGTGCACTGTTGTAGGTTTTTTGGGACATGGAATATCTTTAACATGGAAGAACTTTAAGACCATAATTTCTTTGTGGCGTTTGGCATTGACTTTTGACGCTTTAAAATGTTGACGAATCTTTACACGAATTTCATGGATTAAAGTAATTGACGGTAACCAATAATATTCTCTTTTGCAAATATGCTGACACGTTACCTAACCGAAATAAAACTTTTAAACCTAAAACAAAGCTTGAAAGTACACACCTCACTACTATTCGATCAACTCGTTGGTAGTTATATCATCTCTTTCAGTTTTTCGTTAAAATATATTTATAGCACTCTCGAACTAAAGGAATGCAACAAACCACCGGGTAGAAGGTCTAATGCTTACCAGCCTCCTACTGATGAAATATGACATCTAGATCCTTAATGTCAAAGCTTGTCCGTGCTCCTTGCATGGTTTGACTTTCAGACCTTTATTCTGTACATTTAATGGTCCGTTTTTGTTTATTAATATTTGATTATACTAATAGAAGACCTAGATACGTTTAATAAAAATCAATTATGCATCTTATCTTCTCTGAACCAGAGGCCTATTTCCAGACCCCTTTATCATGCAAGACCACAGTCTTGTATATTCATCATCACTGTTATGATTATCAAAAGTTAGCGGCCCCTTTCTACACAGGGTTATGAATTCTTCGGAGATAACATGTATAGCTTTAACTGTTTGAGGATAATTATTTTTAATATGCTTATTGTATTGTTATCACATTTGTATTTACGACTATACGATAACCAACTTAAAATTTCATCAAGTTTCGTGCTTCCAAAAAATACAATTATCATTAATAATTGTAAGTTTTTATTTTTATGGCTAACCTGTAACGGTAGATGCATCATAACGCCACTCGAAGGTGATGCTAGTTAACGTCTGCTCCGCAACACGCACACATGGAAAACACTCTTCTCTTCTGGCTGAAAGTAACGGAACATAATTAGTTCATGTAGGACGCAGTAACTAAAATAAAAAATATGAAATGAAAAGTAATTGCTTACTTTCTTGCCAATGTTTGTCCTGTCATCGTTTCTATTGTTTGTCAAGTCAAGAAATGTGCATAAAATGTACGTTAAGTAAGTGGATGACGCAATTAATGGACAGTGCTTTTAATACGTCACCTAAGTTGTAGAAATAAATGCTGACAACATATATTTATGAATGCTAAATGGTTTTTAACTGGGATATCAGTTTTTCCTGCCCTTACTGGTAAATTTTGGTATTATAACGAGATTAATGAATTAAGGCGAATCTTAACTAGCATTAAATTTGGAATAACTGTGGTAAAATCCACCCATGTTAGTCAGTTGTAAGAGAGTTAGGGATGCAACAGATCCTCTTCACGCCTGTATGGAAGTTGGATTGCGACGTTAGGCTTAATGTAGTACCTGTTTTCCCAGCATCATCCAAAACGTTTTAGGAATGAAAAGCAATCAGAAATTACTATTCAGTTACGGTATTTGGCCATATTTAATTTTCTTGAAACACTTAAAAATGGTCGATTGTTACTCTTTAGCAGATAGGAAACTTTGACAACCACCTGTCTTCCAAACGGAAGTAGTTCCAAGATGGCGGCAACACCAGCGCAAGAGATTCGAGTTCCCAAAAACAAACTGTAATGAATGTCTACAGCCACCTGCGTCTACATGATCCTGAAAAAATCTATTAGTTTAGTTGCAAAAGAAGCAGGATTGCTGTGCGGCGTGTCCGGATCTGCTATCTATCGTTGCAGAACAGAGTTGAAAGTAAGTGATGGGTGTGTGACTGCGCCGCGCAAATGAACGCCGAGCAACGGATAACGCTTCGTACCATTCTATGAAGGAGGGAAAAAATTCAACGAAGAATTAACACGAAGCTGCAATTCAGAGATATTGCTTTCGATGATGCAATGTGAACCGAGAACTGCGTGCATTTGATTTGCGAAAACACTGCTGCAATCCACGGAAAAATACGACGAATGAACGCTTTCAGAGAAAAAAGTACATGATTTTAATCGAAGCAACGACATAGGAACTGTTGAAAAGTGACATGTGTCTTAAACGAATACGATTCTTTACCAAATTTCTGACGGATGACATTGTGACGAATGACGTCGGATTTGGGATTTGCTTCCCGTAAACGTCAGCGCCTCAGCCTGCAAATTGAACGAGACGATAGGCCATTGTTTTATGGAATCGGATGTATTTGCGAGCGTGCTGTTAAAAAAAACTATCGGGGATCGCCCCCACCCCAACATCCCTCTTCAAAACTGGATTTTTAAAGGTCAAACCAATACGGTCCTTTTCAGGACCATTTTGGAAATAGAGAGAAATCATTCCTGTTTAATAACATTCGGTAGGCCTAAGGTAGAAATGACACACACCATTAAGCGTTAAAATATTAACGAATTACCAAGTCATTATTTGTATATACCTCTCGTTATCCATAGAGACCTGACAAGCGTTTTAGAATAGAGGTAAAAGCCCTGGCCATTACCGGAAGTTAGACTGGGATAGGAAAGACTAAAAAGTGTCTCATGTCGCTCTGGACAACGTAGTGATACAAATAATGACTTTGAACGTGAGCACGTTAACAATAAAGACGTTCAGTCCGAGTTGCAGTGATTGAAATAGTGATTATCGCAGAGATTATAAGAAACAAATCGATAATTTTACTACATGACTTTTGGCTGGTGTCATCCCTTTCATTATAATTATAATTACATAATGCCTGCACCCATGCGGAACGCGAGCGACGTATAACGAGCCCCTGTGACTTGAACAAGATACAACGAAGCTGAAGGAAACAACATTGTCTCCCTGTGAAATATTCGTTGCTGAGAACCAAAATGAATCCTGAGCTGCGATTACATCTTCCAGTTTTAAAACTAATTCTACCGGTTCAATTTTAAGGCCCAACGGTTAATGACAATTATTCTGAGTTATTAAGGCTTCAAAATTGAGTGGTCGACACTAGACAGAATGAGGTTTTTCCCATCGCTTTCCCGAACTGGCGTTTACACTATCACAGGGAATCCCAAATGTGAAATCTCAAATCTCTGCAGCATGACGAAACGGTTCGTATAAAACGAAAGTTTACGGCAGACGACGTGTTTATACCGCAAGGCAGAACAACAATGTGGATGTTATGGAAGCTGAAATCTCAACCCTGTGTTGCAAGAATGAGTAGGCCTGACCTCGAACACAGTTCTCTGCTGTTGTCACTTTTACGATATTAAAACGGCAGCTAAAAATAAGGACTAAAAGTTCTGAAAGATTTAGAATTATTTAAATGCTATCTTCACACCCAATCTAACACCATCTGACCAACAATATTGTGATAATTTTGACTTTTAAAAAATTATAAGCGTTGACAGTCTTAGTATGTGTCAGAGGTGTGCGCTTCAACATTTGTCAGAGGTGTGCGCTTCAACATTATAGTAGGAGGCAACTTAGGGAGCTGCGTATCTTTTGAATCTTTTAATTATTGTAAAGTACTTTCGTGGCTGATGATTTTTTTGGCTTTATTATTAATACTAGACATGCCAGCCCAGCTACATGTCTCTTTCATAAAAATACTATATGATCTTGAGCGCAGGGGTGGTGTTTGATGCACCGCTTACGACATGGAAATGGATTGCTGTCTCATGTGTCTGTCTAAACTATGCTTCAGAGTGCTATCTGATTGAGCAAAACAAACAACAATCAACGGTTATTAGCCAGTCTGCACAAAATGTACTGGGTTCCCGTTTATGTATTTTGTGCATACTGGCTAATAAACGTTGATTTTCGTTTGCTTCGCTCACGCAATTAGCACGCTCAAGCATCGTTTAAGCAATTATTTTTTTCTTGCTACACGGAGGGCGTAGACATATCCCGTCTGTGTATTTTTGCGCATTTTGAATATTTAACCGAGTTACACTAATCCTTGAATTTTACTCGTTTATGCTAACAGTGTATCCATCTTTAAAAAAACATTATTTTTCAATGGTTACGCCGAAGGCGTGTATGCCGTCTGTGTATTTCTGCGTGTTTTGAATGTTAATCCGATTTTCACTAATCCTTTAACGTCCAGCGGTCTGTGCCAGCGGTTTATGCATCGTTTAAACAATTTTTTCACTGGCTAATAATATTATTTCTTTGAATGGTGTGAGTGGTCGCGCACCGCAAATTTAAAGTGATTGTTACAGCTGCTGTTAAGGGGCAATTACATCCATTTTGACATGCATGTTTGACTTTTGGATAACTTACACAATAACTAAACACAAGAACTGCGGTAAGAATACGTTACTTACGTCCGGTATAACAACTTAATTACTGCATCACCAAAACACGACACGGAGATCGCCATTGTTTTGCTGGATATCTCAGAAATTAATGCCGACAGATGTCACTTTTCGATTTCGACTCGCAGCCGATTGAGATAGCTGTATTGACCGTGAGGAGCTCAAGCGTCTGACGGCCTTAGCTGGCCGGCAGTGTAGTGTTCAGCTAAGGCCGTCAGACGCTTGAACTCCTCACAGTCAATACAGCTATATCAATCAGCTGTGAGTCAAAATCGAAGAGATCCGTCTATCGGCATTAATTTTTGTGCGTTCCAGCAAAACAATGGCGATCTCCGTGTCGTGTTTTGGTGATGCAGTATTTAAATTATTATATCGGACGTAAGTAACGTATTCTTACCGCAATTCTTGTGTTTAGTTATTGTGTAAGTTATCCAAAAGTCAAACATGCATGTCAAAAAGGATGTAATTGCCCTTTAATGCTACGGGCCAGTTCTTACTTATGGTTGGTTACACGAGTGCTTTTCGGGATCAGGACTTATACGGTTTGCCATCCTACTTTTGCCGTTTACATTCGTTTTCGTTTTCATGACTTTTTTCCTTAACCATCGTCTGTAATACTTAAATGATTAAACTTTTCTGTGGATGGGTGTACCAAAACCCTAAAACACTCCATCCATGCAGCGTATTTTTTCTTTGAGCGCCTCCCCCATCAACCCCTCCACCCCCTCCCGCCAGATCAAAATCAAGAAAACTACGTTAGTTTCTTTCACGTCGACAAGAAGGATTTGAGGTCAAATCAATGGGTCAAAAATTCCCAAAACCTAACCTGGCACAACTGCCCGCCTTCGTTGTTGACAAACTTTAGTATATAGCCTGGGTGTCACGGTGAGAGTTGTAAAATCAGAAACTTTGTTCAGCAGAATCTAAAACATTCCTAAAAATGGGGTAGGCAACAGTTAAAACCGTTGGGTGTGACAAAGAGGAAGGGAAAGGCTAAATTATAATATTTTCATTCGCTGCCGACTAAAATTGCTGCCCTACGGCTGCCTACTCAGTAAAGTGATTCTAGCGTCGTGTTGCCTCTACGGTTTGCCTGTTGATTTTATTTAATTTATTTGAGGAGCCATGGCCCGAAGTCGTTCTTTTCCGTGCTTAGAATCGAATGCTTAAACAATGCAGGAAATAATGCAAAACAATGTACGATGACAAGCCAGTTATTGTCCTCTTATTGCACCAATGAACGTTGAAAAGCTGTTTTACAACCAGTATCGGAATCAACAATAAACCTGTCTCGGGCTGCGCCCTCGGGAGTATTGTTGCTTCCGTGACCAGTTCTAAAACAGCTTATCAACGTTCATTGCTGCAGTAAGAGGACAGTAACTATTACGTAATTTTAAATCTAGGAAAGATAGCAATAAGTATAAACAATGTAAGCATTATTGTCATCCTACTTTTGCCTTTTTCATTGTTGTAAAGTGGTAGTCTAAAAGTTTTATTGTACCAGCGTTCTTACTGCCATTGTTTAGAAGCGCAATGATAACTGACTTGTCACCATACTTTTGAAAAAAAATTATTGTTTAAACTTGTGCTGAAAAGTAAGTTGTAACCCTACTTTTTTGGTTTTCATTGTTTAAAATTGTAGCTCCGAAATTACTTGTCTTTAACGGCGTTCGAGGTTAAGACATTGTTATTGTTATTGTTGTTATTGGGAGTCCCAGCTTGAAGGCCTGTACATCATTAGCAATGACCAAAGGTGAAGGCAGTGCGTTACATGGTCCAATTACACGGTTGCAGAAGAAAAACTTAGTGTAGTCTCTAGCTACGGATCTGACTATTAATTTAAGTTGGCGTTTTCTAGTGTACGACTTTCCTCTGACCGAAAAGAAAATACAGGGGTCGACATCAACAAACCCACGAAGAATAGAGAATGTAAGGCATAAGTCAGCCCTAAGGCGACGCAACTCCAAAGAAGCTAACTCAAGTCGTGTTAAACGTTCCATATAGTACGGCATATTATAAATCCCTGGTATTAGTTTCACATCCGGTATTAGCTTCACATACGGCATATTATACATCCCTGCTATTTGAAGCTTAGTGGCACATCATAGCAGGGCATTAGGCCTATCTCACAACAGTGCAGTGTCTGGGTTGTTACTGCGTTAAAATTATAGGATCAAATTCAAGGAACCGGAAACAAAAGTTAATAAATCAGAAAAACAGCCGAATTACGATCGTCGATGAAGGTGAACGAGCTAACAACAAAGGTTAGATACAAGAAAAGGAATTAGAACTGTGTAGATGTGAAGCAGAGCAACCATTCGTTTTATGGTAATCAGTTGTAAACGAAACAATTTAAAGATGGGGGGAATAAGAAAAAAATCACAGGCTGAAAGTGTAAAAATAAACGACAAAAAAATAAAAAGTGGAAATATAATGTAGAAACTATAATATTCGCGTAAGCCGATAATAAAATATGATATGAGAATCATTCCTGTGACACTTCTATATCTTTCAACATCCTTAAGAGAAAATTAACCAAGTAATTAAGGTGGTGTAGAAATGATTGCAAAACAAAACAAACAAACAAAAACGGAAATGCGTAAAAAGCGAAGAACCCCAAAAAGTGAAATGCAGAAAAAGCAAATAAAGCCGAAAAATTAACGAAACCCAAAAACACTTAGAATTAGAAAAAATCATTAGAGCTTGTAGCCCCGTGGCATCACAACGAAAGCGACTGTGGTTTACAAATTAGAATGGCACAAACAAAATAATCATACATCACCTCGCATAAACAGAATTACAACATAAACCAACAAACACAGACAATAGAGTGGCATCCAATGCAATTTTCGTGGGAGAAACATGCCACCTATGGCAAAGTATCAGTATGGTCACAGGCTTTCAAAAAATCTTCGGTGTCAACCCAGCATTTTTAGCAGGTGGTGGGGGAGGGATTACATACCCTTCCTTAAAATAGAACTAAATACCAAAATTAATGAACCCCCATCATGTTTGGCATCAAATAAAAGGTGTTGGTCCACAGATAATTAATAAAGTACAACATTAGACCTTCGACCTCTCATTTGACCCAAATAAAGGTCAAAAAGGTAAAAAATTACAAATTTTCCACGAATTTGACTAAATTTTTAAGGTATCTTGTCATGTTTGGTATCAAACGAATGGTGTCGGTCCGCAGACGTTTAATTAATTATAATATTTGACCTTTGACCCCACCATCTGACCTTAATACAGGTAAATAGAAGGTCACAATTTTAAGTTTTTGTCCCATATTTAACTGAACTACTGAACACTTACTACTCACTAGTTCAGTTAAATAAGGGACAAAAACTTAAAATTGTGACCTTACTATCAAATGAAAGCTGTTGACCTGTGGATCATTATAAATTGACCTATGACCTCATTCGACCCACTTTACTAACGACTTTTAAAAATTCACAAAGAATCACGTGTCATGTTATAGGTAATGGCAATTCAGTCATTGGATTAAATATACCAGCAAAGCAATTGTAGATGCATAGATGCGATTTGAAAGATGTTCTACTACGACCAGAAGAGCTATACGTCTTAATAGCAGTTCTTCAAGCAGTAGGATCATATATTGAAAACAATGGTATTGACAACAGTTTGGTAGAGGTAGGATTATATAGTCACCAGACAGTACAAAAAAATATTGCAAGGAAACCACGTCAGAAGAGTTATCCAAGCTCAACTAACCTTATTAGAGGTTTTCTCTACATGTTCTGTATCATGTATTTTCGAAAAATTATCCATCTACAGGGTGTTTTAAAAAAAAAAACGCTACATGTCGAAATTTTTTAAGTCCAACAACCATTCCCCATCACTATAACCCTTATCCGTGACCTCAGTAAAGAAATCAAGAAAGTTATTCCTTACCTCAGAAAAGAAAGCTTTCATTTGCATTTCAAATAAGAACGCAAATGGTAACAAAAGCACGTGACAGCCCTGGTTGGTGGGGGGGGGGACCAAAACAAACAATAAAAGCCGAAAATTAGATTTCAAGTAAAATAAAAACACATTTAACTGGCCATCAAGGAAAATAGCTATAATAAAGGGTTTTACATTATTTGGATTCCAAATAAAAACGCAAAAGGAAAAAAGCATGTGGCAACCCTTTTCGGTGAGGAGAAGCCCCTTGTACGGCGACAGTAAAACGTAGTTTCTGCGTCCTCGTATCCCTGATACCCTGTAGAAATCGAATCGCCCAATGTACGTACTGAATTAACAACTATCCCGTATTCACATCTAATCGCCACACCACTCGCTGCAAAAAAGTCCTAGTAACGTTAACCGACAGGAGTTTCCAGTATACAGTACTGTACTTACTGTAATTGGCTGAGTTTAATTACCGATTTAGTAACCTTGGTTAATGCTGCATGTTGCCCTACACTGCATACTGCCGCAGCACGCAAAGTTGTGAGTCATGTGACCTGATGTTCCCAGGGCATGCACTATTGCATGATGTGTAGTATACTGTAGTACTGGTTGGTTCGTACACTTGGAAGTGACAGTAGTTAGGTGCATACAAGCTGTTACGTATCATTCGATACAGTTTTTTTTTTGTATTAGCTTCGTTCGATTCCACTCGTTCTTTTTGTATTTCCTAACGACATGCTACGCATGAACCTGCACCAACGTATCAATATTATTAAATGTTATTACCAAAACGATACGATATCAGACGTTTTGGTGATGTGGCAGGCTTCGTATCTTCAGCCACCTCCATGCCGGTCTACAGTGGCATGAGAAAGTTGGTGGAGAAAATTTGAAACTACAGGTTCTGTGGAAAGTAAACATAAGGGCCGTTCTGGCCGTAAACGAACGGCACGAACGATTAAAAATGCTGCCGAGATCCACCACGAGTTGCTTGATGAACCAACGACGTCCCAACGTCAGTTAGAACGGCAAACGGGCGTGTCACTGCCTTCAGTTATTAGGCTGATTAAGGACGTAGGCTTGAAGGTGTAATGTCCACGGCGTATCCATGTATTCCGATCGACGCATTCAGTTCTGTAAAGAATTCCTAGATTTCCTTGCAGATGATCCACAGAACGTGGAACAGATATTATACTCCGATGAAGTCAAGTTTCATCTGAATGGCAGAGTTAATCGTCACAATTGCAAATTTTACAGTGATGACAACCCACACGTCACTATGGTAGCATTCACGCCATCACTTGGCATCAATGTTTGGGAAGGTATATGGGCTGTGAGGCGGGGGGGCGAGGATCAAAGGACCATTCTTCCTTGATGGAACAATCAATGGTGCAATATATCGTCAGCTGCTAGAAGACAGGATTCTCCCAGCTGTACCGGAAAAGTGTCCCGCAGACATTATTTTCCAACAAGGTGGTGCAACACACTATGCAACACAGGTGCGAGTCCTTCTTGATGACCAATTTCCCAACAGCTGGATTGGTAGAAGAGATGCTATAGAATGGCTCGCGCGTTCATGCGATCTGACGCCTATGGACTTTAGTGTGTGGTGAATAGTACGGGATTTGGTGTACATTCAACCAGCCCAGGGTATTGCAACACTGGAGGTTTTCATTACTGCTGCATTTGAGACATTTACCCCTGACTTATGCAGGAGAATATGCTTAGGTGTAGAAAGCAGATGTGGTGAGTGTATCGTTGCTGAGGAGGACAGTTCGAGCACCTTCGTTCGTGATTCATCACCTGGAACATCTTCCTTTGTCTCTAAACCTTAATGATGGACTTAATTAACGTTATAGCCTAGCTGGTTTGAAACAAAATGTCAAACATCAGCCTTCTAGAGGTTAGCCTATCTGGCCCGGCAATGGGACGGGGGACCGTGGCAAAGTCTTCCCCCCCCCCTCCAGGGTTCCACATGCGCTTTTTCTTTTGCTTTATTATTATTTGAAATCTAGGAATTACTCACAGAACTGAATGTGTCGATCGGGATCATTTTCCTTTAAAGCGTGGATTCGTTCCTTTTGCGAATTGTTATTTGAAATCCAATAATACTGTAAATGCATTTATTTTAGCTATTTGATTTGAAGTCCAAATAAATGCTTTCTTGTTTCTTTCCATTTGAAATTAAAAAAATAAATGCACATATTGTTTGTTTTGGCGCCCCCCCCCCCCCCCCCTCACCATCTCGGGTTGCCACATGTGTTTGTTCCTTTTACGTTTTTATTTGGAATCCAAATACCGTAAAAGCCTTTATTTTAGCTATTTTGCTTAATGGCGAAAGAAATGGTTTTTTTTCGTCTTTTTACTTGCAGTCTAGTTTTATGGGCTTTTATCGTTTGTTTTGGTCCTCCCTCCCCCCACCAACCAGGGTTGTCACATGGTTTTGTTACCTTTTGCGTTCTTATTTGAAAAGCAAATAAAAGCTTTCTTTCCTGAGTTCAGGAATAACTTTCATGATTTCTTTACTAAGGTCAGGGATAAGGGTTATAGCGAAGCTGCTGATGCCACTAATCCAATCTCAGTTGCGCTTTTCCTATACATGCAGATGGTGGTTGATCTTTGGAATTTTACTAAAAGTGTGCGATCTGGGATTTGTACCTTACGTCACTAAGGAACTGGCAAAGTATTTCTTTGCCTATGACAAACGAAACTACGTAAGAATCCTTGCAATTTATTTACCTGAGATAAATGATTTAGGGAAAAATGCTCCAGAGATACTTGCTGAATTTGAAAAAGGCAATTGGAAAGTGAACAAGACCATGGTGACGTTTTGTAGTATTGATGGCGACCACTCATTGGAGCACATCAACCAAAGCATGAAAATATCTGCAGATATTCGTGGTATACCCTTAATCCCGGTGCATGTGCCAGATCTTTTCTAGTAGCACCTGAAATGATAAGGTTGGCAAGTGAAGCACAGGACGTGGCTGTTGTAAATACGTCAAGAAATCTAAAGCATCACGAGTTAAACCTTAGCAACTTTACAAACAATCAATGACAGCACACTGAAGCTTCATATAGTATATTTCTAAAAGTTATTAAATCCGTTTGAAGACAACACAGGACAGATGCTCAACCTTGTTACAAAGACATTAATGACAAAGGACATCAAAGTTGTTGTACTTAGACGAAATGAAGTAGGACAAAAACTATACGTACAGTTCCTCCAACGAAAGAGTACATAATACTTCGTCGAATATATGGGACAAAATGTGTTATGTTATTTCAAAACACTTCAAATGTGGAAAGATTTAGACAAGAAAGTTAAAGTGAAATTAAAAGATCCGATGGTGGAATTGAAAGAAAGTAACACATTACTGGTTTGAATGTTGGTTGTGGCACGATCTCGTCCATGAATACTAAAACTAAGAATTGGCTCCTACAATTTTTTTTTGATCCCAAGATTGCTTTTTGCCATAGGTGGCTCGATACAGGATTGCTCAAACAAAAGCGCACTTTCGATAATTCTTGAAGAAAAGCCACAAGAAATAAGTGCATCTGTTAGTAAAGACCTAGATAAAAAAAAACCTTATAACGTTGCAATGGCAGAATTGAAGTTCTTTCATAAAGAACCTCATGTTCCGACATGTGCCCAACTTTCAACTTCCTTTGTGATTGCTATTTATCGAAAGTATGTAACGTACATGAAATTCATACCGATATGATGTATCGAAGTCCTTGAAGATTGCAACAAGAGAACGTCTGATGGACTCTTTTTTTGAGGAACTGTATCGTACCGTTTTGTCCTAATTAATTTCTACTAACTACATCGACTTTGATGCATTCAGTCATTACTGTCATCGTATCAAGGTTGAGTAGCCGTTCTGTGTTGACTTCAAACTGACTAATAACTCCTTCAAACAGTTATGAAGCGTCAGGATACTGTCATTGATTGTTTGTAAAGTTGCTAGGTTCATCTCGTGAAGCTTTAGATTTCTTTATGTATTTACATCAGTAATTTGTCATGTGCTTGACTGGCCAACCTTGTCATTTCAAGAGCTATAAGAAAGAATCTTGCACATGCACTGGGATGCACGGCCGTAGCCAAGACTCTTTTTATACCCCCCTACTTGAATTAAAATGTAGACCCCCCAACCTCCCCTCAAACAAAAAAATCCCATTTCCGAATGAATTTTATTTTCTTAGTTGCGAATGTAAGTTTTTTGAAAACTTTTTTTCGTCGTGCATAATGTTACGATACCTGGACTTTAGGAATTATTGTAGTGTTCTGTGCTTCTCCTCTATGATGCCGAGGATGGCGCTTTGTTGCAATTCGAACTGTTTTTTTTTAATATAGTTAATAAAAGTAATGCTTAAAAAAAGCATTACTTTTCTTAACGTTATTTTGCATAGATAGTTCTTATTCGTTTATTTCTTTCATTTTTTCAGTTGTTTTACTATTATTTGTTGTTTTATTATTATTATTTGTGTTCCTTTGCTGTAGAATATAGTGCTTAAAAACACATTAATAAAAAGAGTCGATTTAACGCAGTAATCAACACTTTTTTTTTATTAACAATCAGCACGTTTTTTTTTCATGTCAGGCATGAAATTTTGTGGAAATTGTAAACATATATGATTAACTCATTACAAACTGTAAGCTTTATTCAAAAAAAGGCTATTTTATTTCGCTTACCAACAAGATGACCATCTTCTCAAGCCGCTTAGTCATGCTCTCCCCTTAATGGCAGCTTTCAATTTTTAACCATGTTTTTCATCAAATTCTAAACTTTAGGTGTTTCTATGTTTGGAATTTACGATTATTTTACAGGAAATGGAAAGCACCATCCTTCAATTGAAACCTTTACCACCTGTTTATGTTACGTAGTTATCTTGAAATAAGCTTGAGTTTGTAAACAAAACTCAATATCGTAGTCCACTATAAAGGCATCGTCGCACATCGCGCTCCTCGGCCTGAAGAAAACCCCCGCACTTGCGGGGGCTGCGGAGGTGCTGGCTACAGCCCTGTTAGGATGTAAGGTTATACCACGAATACCTCCAGATATTTTCATGCTTCGGTTGATGTGCTCCAATGAGTGGTCGCCACCAATACTACAAAACGGCACCATGGTCTTGTTCACTTTCCAATTGCTTTTTTCAAATTCACCAAGTATGTCTGGAGCATTTTCCCCTAAATCATTCATCTCAGCTAAATAAATTGCAAGGATTCTTGCGTAGTTTCGTTTGTCATGGGCAAAGAAATACTTTGCCAGTTCCTTAAGTGACGTAAGGTACAAATCCCAGATCGCACACTTCTAGTAAAATTCCAAAGATCAACCACCATCTGCATGTATAGGAAAAGCGCAACTGAGATTTGATTAGTGGCATCAGCAGCTTCGGATTCTTAAAAAGCTTTAATCACATATTCTGTGTTCAAAATATTGGACACTTCTTTGTTAGTAAGTGGGATGTGTTTCATATCTCTTACCGTATATGCCTTTTTTAAACGAATAGCTTTATCTTCAATGCATGATTTGATAGATGAATACTTTTTCGAAAATGCACAAGTAGAGAGAACCTCTGATACGGTTTGATGAGCTTGGATAGCTATTCTACGTGGGTTCCTTGCAATATTTTTTGTGCTGTCTGGTGACTATATAATTCTACCTCTACCAAACTGTTGTCAATACCACTCTTTTCAATATAGGATCCTACTGCTTGAAGAGCTGCTATTAAGACGTATAGCTCTCCTGGTCGTAGTAGAACATCTTACAAATCGCATCTATGCGTCTACAATTGCTTTGCTGGTACATATAGGCCAATGGCTGTTTTGCTATGATACGTGATACGTGATTCCTTGTGAATGTTTAAAAGTCGTTAGTAAATTGGGTCAAATAAGGTCACAGGTCAACAGCTTTCATTTGATACTATACAAGATAGCATAGTAAATATTCACTAGTTCTGTTAAATTTGGGACAAAATCTTAAAAT
>JAHWFP010218337.1:50561-83163 GCA_023313725.1 Lithobius niger
AGTAAATATTCACTAGTTCTGTTAAATTTGGGACAAAATCTTAAAATTTTGACCTTCTATTTACCTGTAATAAGGTCTGCGGACCGACACCATTCGTTTGATACCAAACATGAAAGATACCATAAACATTTAATAATTTAGTCAAATTCGTGGAAATATTTGTAATTTTTGACCTTTCGACCATTACTTGGGTCAAACGAGGTCGAAGGTCAAAAGTTGTACTTTATTCATAATCTGTGGACCAACACCTTTCATTTGATACCAAACATGGTGGGGGTTCACTGATTTTGCTACATATTCCTATTTTAAGGAGTTAGTTTAAGGACATAATCCCCCCCACCTGCTAAAAATGCGGGGTTGACACCAAAGATTTTTTGAAAGTCTGTGACATCGCCATAGGTGGGATGTTTCTCCCACGAAAATTGCACGGAATCCAAATTACTGACCACTGTGCCCTGGACTACAAAGAAAATGCCCCAATGCATAAAACGTCTGTATAATACACAAGAATTACGACATACCGACCTCCAAGCCTACGCATACATGCAAACAATTTCGAAAATTAAAAATACGCGCACAAAATCTTACGTTATAAACGAATGTCTCATAGCAGAAATGAAGCAACCGCAACGACCCCCGGAAGGGGAACAATGAAAACATGTGAGTGTGTCAATTCTTTGGCATGAAGTTTAAACTGGGACGTTGTTGCCCTGAAAAAGAAGTTGAAATTGGCACATTGTTGCCTCGACTAATAATTTGCTCTAACAATTATCTTTCTAACTAAACACCGTGGTAATCTCAATGGCAAGTATTACATGACGTCATGCACACTTCTTTTTCACACGGTACGCATGGCTTAAGCCACAGCGAAAGACTGGGAGTGGGGGGGGGGGGGCAAATCGAGCTGTTACCATTAAGCATACGATTACGCATTAACTGAACCTAGAAGAGAACGAACAAACAAACAAGCACGGGTTCCGGGAGCCGGGTACATGTTCAATTATACGTATAGCAAAGAGGAGAAAGGGAAGGAAACCAAGAGGAGAGGGAGAGGACGGGATAAAAAGAAAAGGGGAGAGGGGAGGGAGAGGATTGGCGGAAAGGGTGAGTGTTACACAAACAAAAATCGACTGTTGCAGTGAACGATCAGGCAGCATCGAGCAAATACAGGGACACAACCACGGGTCAAACAAATCCCCGGGTGAAGCCGGGTACGATGCTAGTACATACATGAAACAGTACTCCAACAAATATAAACACCAAAAAACAAACTCCACAATTATGGCAAACTAGTAAAGAACATAAGAAACCCACTTACAGGGCCAGACAACTCGCAAAGCAAACAAAGGACATTAGCATGTTTCATTAATTTTCAGCATGATTTGTATGTGTCTTGATCACAAACAAGAAAATGTAAAAAAAAAAACACCAAAAATGGGGAATCCACATCATATTACGTCAAAGAGCCACCATCTTTAAAATTGACGTATTGATGTCCTTCGCTTGCGAGTTGTCTGACCCTGTCAGTGGTCTTCTTAGGTTCTTTACTCAGCCCAACCTCGCAAAAAGTTTTATCTACTCTACTATAAACTACAAACACACACAGAAACTCAACAACTAAGCACTCACACGAAATAAAGGTGAAAGATAAACCTAATAAACATAAACACATAATACGAGCTCCCATAAGGCATACGTTTTACATACTCTTCAGTCTTCATATTCCCTGAAGCATAACAAAATAGTAACCAAAATCGCATACACACACACAAAAACACCTTACCTGATAAAAGTTCACAAGATATTGAAATCCACAAAACACTGAGAAGTAGTTTTCCCATTCTACGGCAAATCACGATATATCGACTGAGCAAAGAAGTTACTTCTGTTCACCAAAGATACGTGGCAAGAAATGAGATTATAGATGAGCCAGTATCTTATAACTTTGACACACATTGAACTGAAATGATAAGTTCGTCAAGGCCTTTTAGTCAAGTTACACTGATTCGTCGGATCTCAAATTCCAGCAAAAGAAACAAGAGTCGATTAGCCTAAAGTTCAGACGTCAAGTAAGTATCAAATGACGGAACCCTTTCCAAACTTACAGATAAACTCGAGCCGAACTAAATTAGCAAGAAAAAGAAACGCACCTTGATACCTTTAAAATGTCCAGTTACGTAATATATTACGATATTTTAACACTCTGGTTTTAGAATGGATGTTTGATGAGTTTCATTACGATTCGCTCATCGATTGCTATTCGAAGTAAAACACAAATAATTTAACATGTCAAATCTACACAAAACCATTGGAAATAAAATTAGTCCAAGGCCAGACACGAATATCATGCAGGGGTGAAAGTGACACAAAACACAACAGCAATTATCGTATAGTAAAAATACTTAAGATTCGGTAAGCAGATACTTAGAGTTGATATTATTATCATACTTTCGTTTTTAGTTTTCTGTACTGCTGTACCGGCTGAGAAGACTATTGCAACGACTTTGTCCGTCCGTCCGTCGTTTTTTTCAACTTCGCGACGGTACCAGATATTGACGACCACTGTTTACAACGTTAGATTCAGTGTGAGAAGTTAGTCAAATAACATGGCAAATTAAAACATCGTTACTTCCTCATAGCTAACAGACTTCTTCGACGTAACTAAAAGAAATAATAACATTTGATCGTCGAATTAAAATCCTAAACTAAAATCCTCAATAAAAACAAATAGATTTAGCTTCGTTTAAAATAGTCTCGTCGCATTGTTGCATGAATCTTACTCATGCATTGTTGCATGAGTCTTACCATCGAACCAAATTCTCCATTAGGCCTATCTGTTACTTACGAAATTAAAACTGCATTTTTAAAATTAGGCCTAAAAAATGAAAATTAGTCCTAAACTCATGTTACCATGGCAACGTCAAGTTGCTATACGAGTCGCTGTTGGCTTCATCAACATCGTCTCTCTCGTCACTTCCCTACTACCACTGATCTATATAGGCTACGTTGCGCGTTACGTTGTAACACTGTAACTGTGTGCCTGAAGGCGCACCGTGTTGCAAAAATGAATAGGCTTACTATACAATCCATATCTCCGTTAGCTGCTGCTTACGAAATTAAAATGCTGGTTAAAATTAGGCCTAAATGCTGACAACTACGCCTAAAATGTAAAATAGGCCTAAAAGCTAACACATTTTTAACCGGCAAATGTGATGGCTACTGCTTTTAGAGTAGTATAATAGAGATAGCTGTTGTAGTGCATGATAGAGTTTTGCGCCTCAACATTGGAAGTGGAGGAACTGTACAGAAGACCGGTGCGACTAGGCAGTAGCTGTATCTGCTTATTTTTTTCATTGTTTAAAAGTCACCTGATAAATAAATCCCTTATTGTTCTTGTAGTTTTGTTTTTAGGGAGCACGGACCCAAATTGGATTATCTGTCCCATGACAATGACAGGGATAAATTCAAGCGGGTAACCCAGAATCTTTGACATGCACAATCGACATGAGCATGAGGCACCCGTATTGAGTGACTTTTAAATAAGGCTGTTGTTGATAAGTGGATACGGGTCACTTTTAAACAATGCTTTTGTCCATTTCGTGGGTATGGGGGCGAGTTTTGACAACTAAACGGGGTCCCTTTTTAATAAAAACGTACTACATTATTACAGCTTAAAATATAGCAACTCTTCATCAATCAATAATCTACTAATATAATACTCTTTCCGGCAAACGGAGGAGGAGGAAAGTGAAAGTCAATTACTGTACTCGCTTTAAAGTTGACTACAATAGCGATGTACGTCACGATTCATTGCTACCTTGCACACTGAGTCTGATCGCGTGAATGTGGTATTGTTGGCGAGCTGTAAGTTTGGACTATTGGACTTTCGTTGTTGAGCTAAAAAAAATGAATCCGTGTATCAACTGAAAGCGGACAACTTCAAACAAAACCACGATATGTTGTCAATTTCGAAATTGGAAGCCTGATACGATGGAAAGGAGCATTTATTTCGTATAGATACACACTTGGAGAGCGAAGTTGAATTGTTTTAAAGTGGGCGGCAACAATCTTTGCATGCGTGAGCAAATGAATGAAAATCACTTGAAACAATTTGATGGTGCGTGGTACCAACGTCAATGGTTTCGAAGTTGAATGAAAGAATCACGGCGATTACCCTGCAGCATGGGGCTTGCTTGCATAATGAATGCTATCTTTCTCAGTGATGTGGTTATTTAGCATTCAGCAAAGCACAAATATGCGTCTTTTCTGGGTCTGGGTGTACTAATGAAATATTGCACATGCGATTGACTTTCGTAAGAAGACCAAATAACGGGAGAGGCTACGACCGGGAGACAAACACGGAGCTTAGCATTAAATTGCAGTAGGGGGCCGGGGGGGGCGGGCAAAGGCGGGGAAGATACCGAGGGGAAGAGGAGGGCGAGTAAAATTGAATGAATTAAATATTGCATACGCGATTTACTTTCCTACGGAAAAAAAATTACTTTAATAAAACTCAAGTACATGCGTCTTTATTGGGTCTGCACCAAAAACTCCATTTAAATATCCCGTTAACGTTGCCCCCATGGGAGGGTATGGCAAGGGAGGGAAGACCAAACACCGGGACTAATTAAATATCACAAACGTGATTGACTTTCTTAAGAAGACCAAACTCCGAGACAGGCTATGATCGGGAGACAATAACGGATATTAACTTGCAGTAGGGGGCCGGGGGAAGAGGAGGAGGGCAGAAAAGGAGGGGAAGAGGAGGGGCGAGTAAAATTGAAGGATCAATCTACTATAGAATGAAAGATGGCATACGCAATTTACTTTCGAAGAAGACCGAACACCGGGGGGGGGGGGGGGGGGGGGGGGGGTAGAAGCTTAGACCAGGAGACTCAATCCACCCTGCAGCATGCATGGGTCCTGCTAGTCTATTAATATAATACTCATTCCGGCAAACGGAGGAGGAAAGTGAAAATCAATTAGTGAAAAAACACGTGCAACAATCGCTTTAAAGTTGACTACAATTGCGATGCACGTCACGATTCATTGCTACCTTGCAAACTGAGGCTGGTCACGTGAATGTGGCATTGTTGGCGAGCTATAAGTTTGGACTATTGGACTTTCGTTGTTGAGCTGAAGAAAAAAAAACGAATCCGTGTATCACCTAAAAGAGGACAACTTCAAACAAAACGACGATATGCTGTCAATTTCGAGGCCTCGAAATGGGCAGCCAGATACGATGGAAAGGAGCATTTTTTTCGTAGATAAGGACTAGGAGAGCGAAGTTGAATTGTTTTAAAGTCGGCGGCAACAATATTTGCATGCGTGAGCAAATGAAAGACAATCACTTGCAACAATTTGGTGGTGCGTGGTACCAACGTCATTGGTTTCGAAGTTGAATGAAACAATCACGGAGATTACCTTGCAGCATGGGGCTTGCTTCCATACTGAATGCTAACTTTCTCAGCGATATGGCATGATTGAAGTCCCTCTCCAGCAAAACTAAAACTATTAATTTCTCCGTTTCTATTCAATATATTTCGACCAAACTTGGCCAGATAGTAGATAGCAACTTTTCCCAACTTTACACCAACTTTTATGCAATTCCGTGCAAGAGTAAAAGTAGGGAGCCTCACGTAAATTTGAAAACTGTTCACTTGTTATTGTTGTTGTTCTTCTTCTTGTGTGACACGATTTCAGAAAAAAACTACTATATCTACCTAAAATCTGAAACATGATCTTAGCCAGAAATTTCCCTGGGCTTCACCCTCAGAGAGACCACTTTTTCGATCCCTAAACGATCATTTTGATTGTTTTACATTGTTTTAACCATTGTAATTTGGGAACAATGCCACTCAGCAAACTGTTGAAGGGCAAAATAAAAGAATCCGTGTTTCAGCTAAACGCATATTGATTTAAACCAAACTATGCTACGTTGTAATTTCGAGGCCTCAAAATTGGCAGCTAGAAACGATAGGATATCGTATTTATTTCGTAAATGCAGGCTTTCTGAGCTGAGTTGAAAAGTGGTCAGCAACAATGCATGCATAAACCTTTGTAGCACGAAGCCATAGCCGTACAAAAGGTACACGGATTACTAACAAAGACGTCAAGGGGTCTGGGTGTACTAATGAAATATTGCAAAGACCAAACAATGGGATAGGCCATGACCGGGAGACAATCACGGAGATTAACTTGCAGAGGGACCCGAGGGGGCGGGGGGGGGGAGAAGCAAAGAAGCAGAAAAGATGGGGCGAGGAAAATTGAAGGATCAGTATAGTAATCAATGAATTATTGCATACGCGACTGACTTTCCTAAGAAGACCAAACGCCAGGGGAGTCTAAGACCGGGAGGCTCAATCCACCGTGCAGCATGCAAGGGTCCTGCTAGTGTATTATCTACATATATAATATAAGGCAGGCGGCCAAGTCACCACCCACGCCATTCCGTCGTACAATCAAGTACCTCACCCTGTAGTGCCATCTGTTGACGGGATTCGCCTTCAAATTCGGATTGGGACACTTTTCCAACGTCTTCGAACAGATGGCGCCACTTACCAAACCTCCCATGTCGCCGTCTATTGACGGCCTTGGACTACAAGTTCGGGTTATAATACTTTTTCCAAAGAAGTCTTCGGAGGGGGGGATAGAATCAGGGTGTACCGGAGAGCCTGCAGGAGGGAATCAAACCACACAATGGGGAATGCGGGGGGGGGAGCTGGGGCAAGGCACGGAGAGTGCTGAGGACGTAGAGAGACAGGGGAGGCCGCTTGAAGGCCCTTTTCATTTCATGGTGCTCAGTAAAGTATTTCGTTCATCTATGCAGGGCCCAACGGCAAGTCATATCCTAATTCAATATCTTTAGATATAAGGTAAAACTTCTTTTGTTCCAATTTCGTCTTTGGATACATGTATAGGCCTACACTAATTGTTGGTTTTAATTCACTTTGGTTCACTTTTCTCTCATTTTCCTCACTTCCCTTCAATTTTAGTAAGGCATGAAGATTAGTGGGATCCAACATGTCTGAAACATGTTGTGGGACCCAAAATGTTGAAAGTCTACTCACCAGCAAAAACAAGCTATGCGAAAAGATAATAATGTAAACGTGGTTTAAATAACTAGAAAAACATTACTGTATAACCAAACATGTAAGTAACTGTTTTCTACGTTATTCCCTATAACCACTGACAGTTCAATAGTGAAACCATTAAGCGAAATTTAAGTGACTAGCTGTACCCCCGGCGTAACATACGCCTGTCTAGTCTTACCCCTATTGTGTGGTCTGATTATCACCATCCCTGCTCCCCCTCCCTTTGAACCCCTGCTGATTTGTGTTATGGAAGTAAATGTCTATTTTCAATGGAGGACGTGTCTCCGTTCTGATACCAAGCCCAACAACGGTCGTGCATGAATGATTGTTACTCAACTAACTTTGAAACTCTTCAAGTAGGCTCTAAGAGCTAACATTATTTTCTATATATATTAACACTGACGATAGCCAGTGTTAGTAAGGGTCAACCTAGGATCTCTGTGTTAAACTTTCAACTTTGAGAGCTTATAACTCCGTCAAAAGTCAACATTTTTAAACCAAATTTGGAATCTAGCATTGACTAGTCAAGGCCTGCCTGCAGTCCAAAAATTGTGAAATTCGGGCGAGCCAAACCCGAGATACAGAGAGGGGCCAAATAGACAACTTCTTGTTCTTGGTCTTGGTCTTGGTCTTGTTCTTGGTCTTGTTCTTGGTCTTGTTCTTGGTCTTGTTCTGGGGATGTACCTTTCGTCTGTCCTTTCTACAGGTCAAACCATTTGTCCTATGAAGCCGGTTCTTAGCTCATTTTACAGGTATTGCTCTGTAGATGTGCCATAAGGCATTTTCTAATTGGTCAAGTGGTTCAGGGGTTATGGAGCTCTAAACGATCAGGTTGATTGTTCTACATTGTTTTAAACATTGTTATTATGCAACAATGCTAATTAGCAAACGCTAGCTGCAAGACTGAAGATTAAAGGATTTGTTTCTATTGTTAACACTGGTGGGAATCTGGCTGTTGCAGACATAGGGCCTTAGGGCTTCGGGCAGATGACCAGGAGTGGTTAACGCTCGTTAAACCCTTTAAACCCTTTAAACCTTTTAAGCCAGTGTTAGTAAGAGTCAGCCTTGGGTCTCTGTGTTAAACTCTCAGTTTTACAGTTTAGCTGCAATTCTAAAAGTAACACGAATTAATAAACAAAAGCATAACGTTAAATGTTTAGAGTAAGGGTCTAAAAGTCAAAACCTAGAAGGAACACGGACAAGCTTTGACAGTCAGGGTCTAGGTGTAAAATTTTGTAAGAGGCTGGTAAGCATTAGACCCTTTCTACCCGGTGGTCAGAAATAAAAACATTTTCACGAAATACTGGAAATCCTCCCACGTGATGATCCAGTGGTAGTATGGTATAGGTTTACTGCTTTACTGTATGTTGAAAATTATTTTTCGATTTAGTAACATTGCAGGGTATTCGTAGCAGAGAGCATCACTGGTTATCCTCTGCCGTAAATCTACGAAATATAATGAAAAAATTCTGAAGCATCAAAAGGCACAAAATGCCAAACTTCACAAGAAAATTATGTTGGAACACGGACAAGGTTTGACAGTAAGGGTCTATAGGTGTAAAATTTTGTAAGAGGCTGGTAAGCATTAGCCCCTTACTACCCGGTGGTTAACTTATAGTTCTACTCTATTCGGACGGAATGTGTGTATGAACGGTTGTAGCAGGTTTTCTTTGTTCTTAGAATATTGTTATGGAACTTTAAGAACATAATTTTTTGTGAAGTTTGGCATTTTGTGTCTTTTGATGCTTTAGAATTTTTATTATATTTCGTAGATTTACGGTAGAGGATAACCAGTAATGCTCTCGGCTGCGAATACCCTGCCATGTTACTAAACCGAAAAATAATTTTCACCATAAAGAAAAGGCAGCAAAGGTATACCATACTACCACTGGATCATCACATGGGTCATTGTAGGAGGATTTCCAGTTTTTCGTAAAAATGTATTTATTTCTAACCACCGGGTAGTAAGGTCTAATGCTTACCAGCCTCTTACAAAATTTTACACCTATAGACCCTTACTGTCAAACCTTGTCCGTGTTCCTTCTAGGTTTTGACTTTTAGACCCGTACTCTAAACATTTAACGTTCCGTTTTTGTTTATTAATTCGTGCTACTTTTAGAATTGCAGCTAAACTGTAAAACAGTGCAGTTGACGGTCAAAATTGAGAGTTTAAGACAGAGACCCTAGGCTGACTCTTACTAACACTGGTGTTAATAATAGAAACAAATCCTTTAATCTCCAGTTTTGCAGCTGGCATTTGCTAACTGGCATTGTTGCATAATAACAATGTTTAAAACAATGTAAAACAATCAATCTGGTCGTTTAGAGCTCCATAATCCCTGAACCACTTGACCAATTAGAAAATGCCATATGGAAAGGGCACATCTACAGAGCAATACCTGTAAAATGAGCTAAGAACCAGCTTTACAGGACAAATAGTTTGACCTGTAGAGAGGACAGACGAAAGGTACATCCCCAGAACAAGAACGAGAAGTTGTCTATTTGGCCCTCTCTGTATCTCGGGTTTGGCTCGCCCGAATTTTACAATTATTGGACTGTAGACAGGCCTTGACTAGTCAAGGCTGGATTCCAAATTTGGTTTAAAGATGTTTACTTTTGACGGAGTTATAAGCTCTCAAAGTTGAAAGTTTAACACAGACATCCTAGGTCGACCCTTACTAACACTGGCGATCGCCAGTGTTAATATAGATGGAAGCTTCATCACCCAAATATATGCTGTTTGTAGCAGTAAAGTGGGAAGTGTGAGGTAATAACGGTTCAACGTGCGTTTCATTGTTACGTTATATTGCAAAGGGTTTCAAAGGGTTTTGCAATTGTTAAACCCCCCTCTCTGGGTCATCTGCCCGACGCAGTCCTAAGACCCTATGTTATAACTAGGCTTCAACAATTACCATGACGCAACTTTCCTCGAGCATCGTAGCCGTGTTTGGCGTGAACAATTGTTGCAACAATGGTTTAAGGTTATTTGCATTGGGTAGCCGGAAGGTTATTGCAAATTCAAGTAAAAGGGGGCGAGGTTTCGTTAAAAAATACGTCAAAAAGTTGGTAATAAAAAAACTTATAGCCATACTTTTGCAATAAAGACTCGCATGATAAGTCGGTTTTCGGTGACATTATTATTTCTCACGTTCCTCTTACTAAAAGAAATATCGGAAGAGCGGCCAGTCCTTGGAATCAGTCAAACAAAAAGTCGCCCATAACAACTAATCAGGGGACCTTTGTTGCAAAAGTATGGCTTGGCTATCAAGACACAAACTAGTGTGTCGCCTGCCAAGATGATAAACGATAACACCTATCCGAATAAAATATGAGCATGACGACCACTAGACACGTTGTGTCTTTACAGCTAATGTAGTTTGGCTGTTTACAAGCATGTGAGGATAAATAACAATGCGATAGAAAAGGCTAAAACTTGTTTGATCGGGAAACTTTGATCGCCTGACAACATAAAAGTCACTCTTATTAAGACAGCTTAACGTTTTTTTGTTGAAAAAACGACGTGAGTAACGTTGATATTTGCCTAATAAACTAACCAAGTTAAACTAACATACGTATTAGTAAAGGCAGTAGCCTTTACTGTAAGGTTTGACCTCGGTCTCCGATGTTACAAATTTCGATGCTTAATTTCTCCGCTGCCTTTTAATAGTTTCCTCTCAAATTTAATATATAAGCTTTGTTGGACTTGGTGAACACGTGTGCCAACTTTTATTAATTTCCGATTGGTCACTTTGGAGATCTGAACTTAGGCTGGACTCTTGATTTTCAGTTTTGGCTTTGACTTCTTGTTCTTATTTGAACACGTTTATAAAATGGTTTTTACAGACAAATGGAAACGTAGAAAGCTGATTCCTAGGTCTTTTGAAAAAATCTACTTCTGGAGAAACAGAAATTTCAATTGGTCGTCTCGTTCCGGAGTTAAGGGGCCCTGAACTATCCGTTTTATTGTTTTACATTGTTTTAATATCAAAGGGTTTCAAAGGGTTTAACGAGCGTTAACCACTCCTGGTCATCTGCCCGAAGCCTTAAGGCCCTATGTCTGCAACAGCCAGATTCCCAGGCAGTCACCCACCCAAGTATCAATCCAGTCCATATTGTTTTTATGCAACAATGCGAATCAGCAAACGCCAGACCAAGGCGCAGACTGAATACTAACCAAATGCCAACAGTGCTGGTTACCTAACAATTCACACGCATGTGAAGTAGAAGCATTATCCTTATTACGAATTGATTTACAATACAATACAATACAATACAATACAATACAATACAATACAATACAATGTCGGCATAACTACAAAATAATTATTTTACGTCACTCTCCCGTGTTAAAGCTAAAATTAATAAACAAAAACGGACGTTAAATGTTTAGAGTAAGGATCTAAAAGTCAAAACCTAGAAGGAACACGGACAAGCTTTGACAGTCAAGGTCTAGGTGTAAAATTTTGTAAGAGGCTGGTAAGCATTAGACCCTTACTACCCGTTGGTTAGCTTAGTTTTAGTCTATTGGACAAAACGTGTGTATGAACGGTTGTAGCAGGTTTTCTTTGTTCTTAGAATATTGTTATGGAACTGTAAGAACATAATTTTTTTGTAAAGTTTGGCATTTTGTCTTTTGATGCTTTAGAAATTTTAATTAAATTTCGTAGATTTACGGTAGAGGATAACCAGTAATGCTCTCTGCTGCGAATACCCTGCCATGTTACTAAATCGAAAAATAATTTTCAACATAAAGCAAAGCAGCAAACGTATACCATACTACCACTGGATCATCACATGGGTCATTGTAGGAGGATTTCCAGCTTTTCGTCAAAATGTATGTATTTCTGACCACCGGGTAGTAAGGGTCTAATGATTACAGGCCTCTTACAAAATTTTACACCTAGACCCTGACTGTCAAAGCTTGTCCGTGTTCCTTCTAGGTTTTGACTTTTAGACCCGTACTCTAAACATTTAACGTTCCGTTTTTGTTTATTAATTCGTGTTACTTTTAGAATTGCAGCTAAACTGTAAAACAGTGCAGTTGACCGTGAAAATAGAGAGTTTAACACAGAGACCCTAGGCTGGCTCTTACTAACACTGGCTATCGCCAGTGTTAATAATAGAAACAAATCCTTTAATCTTCAGTTTTGCAGCCGGCGTTTGCTAATTGTCATTGTTGCATAATAACAATGTTTAAAACAATGTAGAACAATCAATCTGGTCGTTTAGAGCTCCATAACCCCTAACGCTAGATGCGCTACCCTATTGGATGGCCAGGCTGCTATCACGTCTCCGGACGGGTCATTGCCTTCTCCAGTCGCACAGGATGCGCATGGGCTGGAGTGCATCGTCTGCTTGTATTTGTGGTGAACAGGCAAGTGTGTCGCACTTGTTGCTAAACTGCTCGCGGTGGACAGTGAAGCGCAGACAGCTTTTGCGTTGGATTCAGGAAGCGCCATCGGTGGACATACTCTTACGTGCAGGTTGCCATAAGCGAGATATTCAGCAGTTGCGTAGCATTGCGATATTTGTTAAAGCTACTTGTGTCCTTGTGTAGGTCCTCTTGCCTCTTGTGGGGTCGCGTTCCTGGTGAGTGTTTAGGAAAGATGATGTAGTAGAGTGTGATGGTGTGCTTAAGAGGTTGTCTATGATGGCTTGGTTTGATGTCACAATGGAGTAGTTGTTTTGTTTAGAGTGGGCATGTAGCTACGGGCTGTGGCCCCAATAAATTTTCTTTCTCTCCATAACCCCTGAACCACTTGACCAATTAGAAAATGCCTTATGGAAAGGGCACATCTGCAGAGCAATACCTGTAAAATGAGCTAAGAACCAGCTTCATAGGACAAATAGTTTGACCTGTAGAGAGGACAGACGAAAGGTACATCCCCAGAACAAGAACAAGAAGTTGTCTATTTGTCGACCGAATTTCACAATTTTTGGACTGCAGACAGGCTTTGACTAGTCAAGGCTAGATTCCAAATTTGGTTTAAAGATGTTTACTTTTGACGGAGTTATAAGCTCTCAAAGTTGAAAGTTTAACACAGAGATCCTAGGTCGACCCTTACTAACACTGGCGAAGCCAGTGTTAATGTCCATTGCCCATTTTGGCTTGCCGTCCTATATGATACAAATAACGGGCAAAGCTGCTAATGCAGAGCTACGGACAAACCAACTTCCAAAAGAAAGACTTGCGCTGAATGAGCGAGCGAAGCAAGCGAAATTCAGTGCATTTGCAACCAGTACAGAAAACCCAACTTGGTAAGTCAAAGTACCACGAATTATAAAACAAAAACGAACTCGTTTGATGTTTAGGATAAGGTTTAACAGATCCGAATACAAAACAGCAAAGTAACACAAATAAACTTTCTTGTAAGGTTTCACATACCACAGTGTTCCTGTACTGTTTAGTCCACGTAAAACCTTACTGAACTAGTTCTCAGCCCCCGTTCATTGTTGTGTTCCTGCATCCTTGTGTTGTTACAAGAGTGCTGAGATGCGGATATCAGTAGAAAAATCAATTTAATTGTCAAGGAGGTAAACCATTGTAGCGTGACGCCACATCCTAAGTTTCAAATATCCTGAAACATTTTTCGGGCACAATTAAGGTACTTGGGGAAAAATAATAAAGCGGTAAAAAAACTTAAATTGTGGTAAAATTTAGAGCAATGACCCACCTGGCAAAAAATAACTCGTGAAGGAATGTCACCTAAGCAACTTTCAATGCAAACTCTGACCCTCAATTACGTTGCAAATGTGTTACTAGCTAGCTACTAGCTAGTTACTTCTAGTCTGCTCATCCCCATGTTAATTTCCATAGGGTGATTATTCATCGATACCGAGATATCGGGAAGGCTTCTAGCTATGAAATTGGACGAATGGCTGCAGTGAACAGCATACCTTTTCTGGTTTACAGCCTGGGGTGTAATGGGAATCGCTTGGGAGGGTGCATAAGTGCGAAAGTATTGTTAACTTACAACCATTGTTAGTATTGTCGGCATCGTCTCTGGTCGGATGGCCGGCCATAGTTTGGACAATGACAGCGTTTATACTGATGTGCGTATCTAGACATACGCTAGTGTGTCGTTACAAATCTAAAAAACGTTGCCAAAGAAATTGTGTCTACGTCCAATTCACGAAAAACAAACAAAATGTCAAAATAAAGCCAAAAACTGTGTGCGCTCTAACCTAGTCAACAACCATCCGATCGCGCTTCCGTCCTGTCTACGAAAGATATATGAGTGGATGCTGATCAGGAGTCTTTCGTTGCATCTTGAATATCATGAGTGTCTTGCGCCAACCCAGTTTGGTTATCGTGCTCACAGGAGCACACAGGATGCTTTACTGTACCTTCTGTCGGGAATGTGGGAGGCATCGGCTCATGGTTTCGTGGTTGTTGCTAACTTTCTTTACGTTAAGGCAGCCTACGACAGAGTCATTATTGACTGGGGCCGGGCTGCTCTTTGCAAGATGGATGTTGACGACAAGCTCTTGGAGGCAATAATTGCACTGTTGGGTGTCTGGAATTTCGTTCCGAGAGTGAATGGGTACTGGTCGGCTGAGGCAAATTCTAGCCGGGGCCTCCCGCAGGGGGAGTTGCCTCAGTCCGACACTTTTTGCAGTTGTGATTAACGAGGTCCTCTCCTAAGCATGAGCGAGACTGCCAATGTCGTCTGCTATGCAGATTAAATTGCAATGTGGTTCGCTGGTGATGACATAGATGAATTCCTTGCAAGGGCTCAACAGGCGCTGTGTGATATTTCTAATCGTTTGAGTGTGCGAGGGTTATTGTTAGCTCCAGCCAAGACTGAACTGATCGTCTTCAAACGTTCTGCTGTCAGGCGAAGAGCTCCGCTGTCGATTTCAGTTGGTGATGTGAAGGTTACCCAGAAAGCGACGGTCAAGTATCTGGGTGTCGTCCTAGACGAGTGGCTAGATTGGTCTGCCCATGTGAGTAGTCTGAACACAAAGATTCGCGCACGGTCGGTGGTTCTCCGAGTCTTGTCTTATGTCAAGGGTGTCCAGAGAGTTTCACTCCTCTCTGTATACAGGGCCTTCGTGCGGTCCCTCCTGGAATAGCATCTGCCGTTTTTGAGTGGTGCCCAGAGGCATGTCAGATCGCTCCAAGTCTCAGTGAACTATTGCCAGCAGTTGGTGACCAGATGCCTGGTTTAAACGTCTGTCCAAGCCTTATGGATTGAGGGCACATAGCCTCCACTGCACTGTCATGTAGATGAGCTTTTTGACGCGATGTACGGCGTCCAGGGTGAAAATTTAAGAAACTTAGATCTTTTATTCACTTGTTTTCTCTGGCCGATGGTTGCGACTTGTGGTGAGTTCCTTGGTGTGAATCCCTATAGTGGTTTTGTATGAATGTATTACCTTGTCTGGGGCTTATGTTTTTGGTCATAGTGATGGTCACTATTTGCGTGCTACTCTAGTGTGTTTCTGTCTTTACTTTTTTTTTGTTTTACATGTAACCATTGGTAACCGTTTTGTTCTTTTCCTTTTTCTATTCTTCCTCCCTCATGCGTGTTGGTGTTTTGACGAAGAGTTAAATCAGGGTCTGCGAACCCGAATCTGGTTGACTGAAATGTATTTGAGACTGTTCGTCTGCGACGACAGCTGTGGGCTGAATTTGGTTATTTTTATTAAATTTTTCCCACCTGAAGAAAAAACTCCGTCAACGGACTTTTTTGAATGTTTTGACTTCATCGGTACCTGAACGTCAGACTTTGTAAGTAAAATCACTTTGTTTGTTGTGTCCGACTATAGCCGTGGATAATTACCTCAAATTATGGAAATGTATATTTGCGTCAGACTTTTCCCCATCTTGAACCATAAAAACTTGTAAATTTGTGTTGACAGTTGGTTATAACTTTCGAATCCCCAACCGTGTGACGAAAATCAACCTGAATGAGAGAACGTTAAAACACCTAGTAAAGCTTTTTTTCACATAAAACACATGGTTTTGTGCTGGCCAGGTAAGCAGGAAAGCAAAACTTGGTTTCTCTGTGTCAAGCGGTATCTTGGGTTGTATGTTGCCAAGGACTCCAGGGCACTCATGGAATCACCAAAGATGCTAAAACACATGTCCCGATAGTCAAGGATCCATTGAACAGCCTGACCGAGTGCTACAAGCTCCACAGCAAACGTAGAATAGCTTGATGAAAGGTGACGGGAAACAGTCGCTTCCTCATACACGCAAGAACATACCACACCAACTCCTGACTTCGACCAATTAGTTAACCTGCCATTATCCAGCATACTGATAACAGCTGCCGGAACTCCTGCAAGTACCTTGCTGGTGGAGTGGAACCTTTCGGGCGAGATATCAGACAGAATGTGAATTTGCCACACATTGGAAGGGTTTCTTCGGTTGTATGTTGTCAAGGAGTCCCCTACACTCATGAGATCACTAATGATGCTGAAATTCATGTCCCGAAAGTCACGCATCCATTCCACAGCCAGACCGAGTGCTAGAAGCTTTGCAGAAAACACGGAATAGCCTGATAGAAGGTTATGGGAAACAGTTACTCCCCCACACACACGGGCACATACCACACGAATTTCTGACTTCAACCCATCAGTGAAGCTGCTATTATCCAGTGTACTCCGGCACTAACTGGGCTTCACTTTTTAACTTTTTTACTTTTTAACTTTTATTGCTCTGGCTTGCTTTTCTTTAAAATGGGAAACCATTTAAGTGTATCTTGTGGCTTTTAGCTTATGCTGTAAAATATTTTTTTGCTCGAGAATGGGATGAACAATCTCGAAACATCACATTTTACTGTATAAATGTGCACTTGTGGCTTTTTAAATACGTTAACGTTGGAACTCCTGCAAGTATCTTGCTGGTGGAGTGGAAGACAATCTTCCCCCAAAATTGGCGTACCTTCTTCCACACCTGCGGAGATGGTGTGGAACGCGTGATAGACTTAAGCGGCAACCACGAAGCATGCCTAGCCTCACGGATGATATACCTAGCACGGCACAGAATCACTGAAAGGCTACAAAGTTTTCAGTAGTTGGGCTGGCCTTAAATGCACGCAATGATCGCCTGCGTACCCCAATGGCTTACTCGCAAGCCGGCGTCCAACACATAACAGAAACCCGTCTCAGCTTTGTGGACGTGCAAGGGATAATACATGAGCAGCAGCAAGGATCACTCAGTGAAATAAGTCGCAAGTTCATCCATATAACTATAGCCCCCCACTGCATGCTGAATGATAACAGCCACTCCACGGTTCCTGTCTGGGAAGCCTGGAGGCAACAGAACCTCATTGCGTTGAGTACACCACAATGTGGAGGTGATCGCACTCAATCTGGACGTACGGTACTAGCGTATTCAATAGAACTGACATAGACCAGTCGTAAGTTAGAGAACAAACGTGAGTGCTGCTATTCATTGCAGATGACTGGATGATCGGTGTAGAAATGTACCATTTTAGAACTAATACGTTTCACGCAGATCCACCAGACCACACTTCACTATTCTCACACTGACTGTCAATTAAAAGTTGCTGAGCATCAGCTACGGTTAAGTTAGAACCTGTACTCAAAAGTGCTTCTTTAGCCATGCGAAGACTTGGATCCCGAATTCAGTGAAGCATACATCGACAAACCTGTACCTCTGTAATATGTGCCGAGCTTGCGCCATGGATCGTTCAAAATCTTACTCGAATGACGTAATCCAAGGTATTTTTGCCTAGTTGCATATGGCCATTGGTGAGATCCATTAAAGTGTCAAGTTCAAGGAAGTTGTCAGTTCGATGAAAGGATGCAATGATTTTTCCAAAAAATAGTGCTTGAATCGGTAATACCATCCAACTGGATGAATAATGCTGTTGCTACAGTTTGAGCTATGCAGGTCTGGCAATTGCAGTTTTTCTGGTTTCACTCATTTCGAAGGGCAGGTGCTCAGTGAAAGACATCCTAGCGAGAGTCAGTATGGGCTGCGCCCCTAAACTCCCACCAGTACATCTTTCGAGGCCGTGAACCGTAATATTTTATGTGAGGTCCGAAAGAAACGCGAAAAATGTATAAAGTTCACTCATTCAGTTTTACAGTGCAAACAAAGAGACATATGGGGGAAAAAATATCAGCATTTTTCACATGTGAAAGGATAGATAAACCTCACTGACCATCGGCTGCCACAAAAAGAAAATGAAGGCCACAAAATTGCCTTCACAGTTCATAGTCCAGAGTTCTTTAGTTAAACGGTAATAAAATTACATAATGCCTTCTGAGGACTTCAAGGTGAATTAAATAGATAATGGACGCGTCACAACCTACATAGACCCAAACCGTCTGTCTCGTCTTTGCGACGCTTTGGCTGTCTGTCGTATGCCTTTGTCCACCCGACACAGCGCCAGAGTAGGTATGCTCCGACGGCCAGAGATGGGGTCTATTTAGGTTTTGCACCTAGGGAACGGGCTCAGAAGGTGTTTGACCCGTCCACAGGCAAAGTTTTTGTGGCTTATGATGTGAGGTTTGTTGAAGCAGTTAATGGGAGTGACTATTTTGGGGGACAGGGATAACCAGGTGGGAGCAGTAGCAATATTCATGATCTTTGTCCTTACTATCCCGATAGTTCAGATGAAAACGACTCTAGTGCGTCGGTCCCTAGTGTCCCACCACGAGGGGGAGGTGATCCTCCTCCACAGCATCCGAGATCGCCTTCTCCTCCGAGGGAGTGTGGGGAAGGAACGCCCCCTTTTCTGCAATCTCCCTCAAGTCCTTCATCTCAGGGAAGGACCCCATCGCAGTCTTCGAACAGCCCTCCACAACCTCCGCTTACTCCGGTCGCAAGCAGTGACTCGGACATTGACGTTGTGGAACGTACCCAAGTTCGTAAACCTAAGCATAAGAAGTTTAAGAAGCTTAATGTATGGGCTGATAATGGTCCGCTGTTAAGAATGTTGCAAAGGCAGTCCCGCCGTTTGCAGGGTTTGCCGCCTGAAGGTGACGAGGTTTGAGCCGGAGTTGTTACTGTTGAGTGTTTTTTTGAATATGGTGTACTAATATTACATGCAACTTTCTTTATATTTCTTGTCAGTTTGTGTACTAACTAACTTTAACCAGCATATCTATCTTAGTTTCCTAAGATATGTACGTTTTTTTCTTTCGGAACTGTTTCCGGTTATTAGAAGGATTTTTTCACTTATGAACTAATATGAATACTGTGCATTCTCTCTTGTTTTTTTTTCTTGGTAAACTACGGACATTATGCTGGTACTTGTATTTATTGTACTACTTTGAATTATGTAGATAATGTTTCTTGCGTTGTTGTGTTTTTTCTTTACCCCTTGTTGGATGTGATATCTTACCTTTGTGAGACGTGTGAACGGAAGCCACCCTCTGCTGACCAGTGAACTAAGGTTAGAGGGGGGGGGGTCTTTCGAGTGAAAACTATAAGTGATTTCAGAGGGGGTGTGACGCGTTGTTTCACGTTTGTTTATGCGCGTTTAGTTCTGTGAAATGCCCTTTTCGATTTCCCTCTTATTTTTCTGGGGAATGCATTGGAAAGCTGGTCGTGGCCGACGGCTTTAAGTGCTTTACTGTGATGTTGATTTACTCCTGACTTGGCCGTGTTGGTCCGTGATTACCTTGTGGCAATCCACGGCTGTGCCCTGGGGCTGATGACCCTGTTGAGTTTTGCTTTTAATTCCGAAGTACAATTGTTTTGTAATAAGTAGGCTATTGCTCTTGTTTTGTCAACGATGATATGTAGTGACATTGTTTGTTCTTCTTCTTCCTCGGGTTACCATTGGATAACGATGTTTTTATTTGTCTGTCTTTTTTCTCCATGTTTTTATCCTGCTGTAAACTTGTGACCATGCGGGTCGTTTTTTTGTTGTGACTCCCGTCAATGATACTTTTACCTGACCTTGGGCCGACCATGGAGATTGCTGGAAGCTCCTTGAGATGCGTAATGTAAAGTGGATTATTGTGTTCGAAGGCAAAATTGTCGGACTGAGGGACGAAAGCCAGAAAAAGTAAGTCCGTTCCATTATCTATTTAATTCACCTTGAAGTCCTCAGAAGGCGTTATGTAATTTTCTTGCTGAAACATTTTTTACCGTTTAACTAAAGAACTCTGGACTATGAACTGTGAAGCGCGATTTTGTGGCCTTCGTTTTCGTTTTGTGGCGGCCCATGGTCAGTGAGTTTTATCTATTCTTTCACATGTGAAACATGCTGATATTTTTTTCCCCCATATGTCTCTTTGTTTGCACAGTAAAACTGAATGAGTGAACTTTTTACATTTTTCTCGTTTCTTTCGGACCTTACATAAAATATTATGGTTCACGGCCTCGAAAGATGTACTGGTGGGGATTTAGGGGCGCGGCCCATACTGACTCTCGCTAGGACGTCTTTCACTTAAGGATTGATAGCCGGAAAATAGTCAATAAGTACGTCTGGATTCCAGCCATTCTCCTCAGCAATATCCAGAAATTGAATTCCCTATTAACAGTTCAATTCCCTGTAATGGTTTGGTGATTATAAGGTTACAGATATGCATAGGAGGATTGCTAGTTATACACCACTGGTAAAACATTGTGGATAATCGTGCCAAAACTCTTAATAGTAAAAAGTACGGACAGTTTGAAATTGTTGCATTTTATAATGACGCCACATGTATACTCGACTTACCAATCTTGACAGAAGGGGTCGAGCTGATCGCAGATTATTCAATCAGAATTCCTAGATATTTTTACTTGCCATGTAGTAGCGTTTCTTGAACTAACACCAGTTCTCCCTCCCCCACAATAAACTTTGAGTTGTAATCCCTTGTTGTAATGTATTGCGCATTTTTTCACAAATACAAAATAGTCAAAGTAAAACTGGAGCTGGCATTGTCAACAATCTTATTTCAAATAACCTTGACAAAAATTCTTTAATTCTGTGCGGAATAGGTTTTTTAGAAGCTATAGAATTTCTTTAGAAACTTTAAAGAACTTCTTTAGAAGATCTATAGAATTATTTCTATAGAATCTCCAGAAAATTTTTTTTTACAATTCTATTGAGCTATATAGAATTCTTTAGAACCCTATAGAACTATCCATAGAACATTTTTTTAAGGACCCAACTGCAACTGATTTTAGTGATAAGGAAGAAATAAGCGAAGATGAAAAGCTATAAATTTCCTAACGGAGAGACAGCAGCACATACGCACGAACAACTCTTTTTATTTTCCTAGAAGAACAAAAGTATGTATTTTCCTAGAAGAACAAAAGCATAAATCGTAGGGCACAACCATAAAACTAAGTTGGAAATAAGCAATCAGCAAAAAATCATACACGAGACACAAGGTAGTAATTAAGCCACCTTTACACACTTAGGTTTCATTTGATGGACTTGACCCGGATTCAAACGGGACCAAAATTCATAATCGAAGAAACATGATGGAGGATACAATGTGAACAGCTAAAGGTGACAAGTAAACAGCAATGATGATGAAAAAATTCACGTCTCATCATGAGTCTGGGATGACACGGGAGTGTTTCATGTTACTCGAATGAAGTGTTTAATTGTGGCTTAGCTTAGTTTTGCTTTCTTGAAATTTTTATTGTATAACACCGTATGTAGGCATATATTGTAGACCCCCACGAAAGTATGTCTAGGTTTAAGAACCTTGCTTCATAATTCATTATTACTCAGAGGCCAAAAAGCCAGTGGCTGCAGTAACTCGGATAGTATGGAGTCATTTTTCCCCCTCATTAATCCTTGTGCCTTCTTCGTGGTTTGCTGTAATTTACCTTGGCCCAACTAACCAATTCGTCATTTTCCGAAGCCCAACTGCTTACTGTAAAAAGGTATTAGAGAAAACCAACTCGTCGATGAAACACAGTGGAGGTGAACAGCTAAATGGGATAAGTGAGTATCAATGATAACGAATAAATTCACGTCCCATTATGAGTCTGGGGTAAAAAGTTAGTTTTTTCTTCGTCATTGCTGCTCATTTGTCATCCAAAGCTGTTCACAATCTAAGCTGCATTGTGTTTTTTCGTTTATTACTAATACTTTCCATCTAATTTCGTTTCTTTAGCCAATCTCCTCTTTTCGCTTGTTTTGTATTGAAACTTTTAAGTTTATAGCGAATTATTGTAACTCAGTCCCATTTTGATCTTCTGAAGAAAGAGTAGAAATCCAACGTAAGACTACAACAGTAAAAAATAAGAATGAAAAATAGTTTTAAGTAAATCTCAGTCATATGACAGTAAAAATTAAAAACATCAAACGGGTGCTTTGATAGTACTCGTTAAAGCTAAGAGCAGGTTTCTGTTTTAGTTGATTAATTTTTCTGTGATGTGGCTGAACGTTAGTTAAAAAAAACTCATACCAAGCAGAGCTACTTGAAATAAATTACTTCATCTTAGAGGGCCACAATAGGCCAAGTGTGTGTCTTCCCCTCTCCTTTGCTGCCATTTGTGGCCAATTCGAAAACCTTTGGCCAGCTGGTTTTTCAATGACCCTGCAAGAATAAATAATATAAAATCAGATGTAACCGATGTGAACCTACTAGTAATGCCTTTTACCTGCGTGAGCACGTGGTGGAAGCTTGCTATTGCAGAATAACACTAAATTAACACAATAACAGATTCTCAAGAAACGGAATTTTATCTGCTGTTCGTTTTTCCGGTTTCGTAATAAATACAACCATCTCCTACTTCGATGTATCGACCTTATGACCTAACAAGTGAATCTATAAAAACAAACCTCATACCAGCTGCAGACATACACCCATTCTGCTTAACATTTTACATCCTGTAATACCCAAATGCCCCACCCATGCAATTCGTAATAACATCAAAGATTTGTGCGTTGAAACCACCCAGCTTCCGGGTAATTGATATTCGAAGGAACAGCTTAGAACACTTACAGACAACCGATAAATTGTATATTATGGTCGACAGGTATATAAAGAAACTGAAAATATTTTTATTACACTGTCTTGAAAATACCCTTATATACAGTCCACTTTAACTTTTATACCGGTATCTCATAAGGCGTAATTATAATAATTTTTCACAATGAAATAAAGCAACTTTAGAGAAATTAAAATATGTTTATTTCATCTAAAGTATTTATCTACTTTCACATACTAGAAATATTATAATTTACAAAATATCAAGCTTTAAAAGAATATTATTCAACACTACTGGAACTGAATGAAGAAACCTGTTGCTCCATTTTTAACCCTGTTTATACATAAGAGATGATTACAGCATTAAAGTTTCAGAGTGTCGATAATTTTTCTTCAACTTCAGCCAGTTTCTTTTGAAGTGTTTCCACTTGTTGATATATAGGCTTTGGGATAGGTTTTTCACAAACAACATAATTACGTGAGTTGCAATCAGTTTTTCCCCATCTGGCTAAACTTTCCAACTGCTGCTCTCCACTAGAATCTCGGATCACAAGATTCCCACATCCAAGTTCCTTTCCATATCTTGTTTGGTTGAACCATGCAGTAAATTCCATTTCTGAACCATCATCCCAATGATATATTTCGCCATCATCACTATGTAACCCCAACCAAGCATTAACTCCGCTGAAATTATCTGGTTCGAAATCACCCCTGGTGGAACGTAGTGCTTGATACATAAATTCAAGTTCTTCTCGGCTGTTGGTCTTAATTAGAGTAGGAGTATCTTCATTTTCTTGAAGTTTTTGACAAACAATCTGTGCTTCGTTCTTAGGTAAAAGTCCAGCTTCTTTTACAATTTTAATGCATCGGTTGTTGTTTCTCATCCAATTGCCGCACACTGTAAAGAAGAGAATTTGTTTGCATTTCATTTCTTTCTGCATTGACTCCATGCATTATTATGATTCAGTTACTGTGTATGGTAAATACAAACTGAAACGTCATCAAGAACGAATTTTTGTTTTGTGGGCTGTTAAAAATGTTTCCCTAGAGTATATTATTCGGCAGAGCGTTAACTCCACCCGGTCATCTGACCGATGCAGCCCTAAGGCCCTATGTCTGCAGCACCCGGAATGGATTCCCAGGAGGTCACCCACCCAAGCTCCAATCAGGGCTAATGCTGCTTAACTTCGGTAATTTTACGAGAAGCGGTGTTTCCAGCACTGCCAAGCCCCGCAGAGTTGGTAAGCGGTAAGTTCTTGGAAAACAATGAGAACCACATAGCGGTGGCATAAATGGGATACTGCATTAAATTCAGTGTGTTCTGCCAATAATGGACTCGTGGCTGCGCCGCAGTGTTACATTCGGAACACACGCAAATTCTTGTGTATCGTACACGTACAGTACTGTTGCATTAAATAACAATATTGGTCAGAACCATCGCCAGAAACGTAAAGTGCTGCCAACTGGCGGCCGTGCACATTTCCGTCTCCAAACTGTATTGCATTTGTTTTTGTTTTGTCTTGTTTTGATATGGTTTTTTCTTTATAAAGTTTAACAATTTAAATCACAAATGTTAATGTTAATCACTCAGGTTAATAGAATTAAGTTATAAGAATGTTAAAAATGATTTTACACAACTGAAATATTCAGTTTACAAAACGATTTTAAAAGATATAACATGGAACCCTCGTATTCCTCCTTTCGGGAGTGTTAGGTGTGACTCCAATTTAAACATCGCTACAATCAATATAAATACTAAAACGTAAAATATGTTAGTTCCTAATGTATTTTGTTAACCTTGATATTTTATTTATCAAGTCCTCTTACTACTCTTAGTAGTTGGTTTTCGTTTTTGCAATTTAGCATTGAAGTTTGTGCAATTTTTGTTTGCATGCATATCGAGTGATACGTTCCACGGTTTATGTTTCCTACAGAACAAAATTGTATGAATGGTTAAAAAATGCGTTTTTTATTGTTAGATTGGTTCTAGCTGATACTAGAAACGAGTTCCAGGAGCGAGTTACTCGACCGTTGCAAACATAAAAAAATGACGTAAATTCAACTAATCAAGTGAAATTGTTTAAAGCATCCTCATTCGCAACTTGTGTGAAACGATGTCTTTATAATGGAACAAACACTCAGTATTATTTTCCTTTCTAACTAATGGTCAAATGCAGCTATGGATCGTTAGTATGGATCAATGGCAGTATGGAATGCAATAGCATTCCCATTCTATAACTTGTGTTTAAAGTGGATAGAAGTCACACGCCGCCTGCAGAAGGGTCATTTCGCTTCACCGACCCTCAAAGGAAATTTTGTTAATTTTGTCAAAGTTAATTTCTTTTTTTAGCCTGTTTGAAAATTAAAAAGTAAGATATAAATTTGATGCCCTCCCGGTCTACGCTACGTAGCTTTTAGGTTTAGAAGTAGGCAAGCTAACACTGAGACACCCAAGGAAACAGCCATTGAAATATAGTAATACCATTACAGACTACTGTTTAAATAATTATTATCTGTCTTCAGTAAACATAATCTACCCCAAAACAAAACTTGTTAAGGATTCCCGCCAAGCTTTTCGGCCATGTGAAGTCGTGATATCAAACGCCAAGCTCTTTCGCCAAGCTAATACCACCAAGCAATAGTTCGAAGGTTAAATGAAATACATGAAAATTGCTTACTGCGCAATTTTCAATTATTTCATTTAACGTTTGAAGTCTTAGTCGGTGGAATTAGCTTGGCGAAAGAGCTTGGCGTTTGATATCACGACGTCACACGGCCGAAAAGCTTGGCGGGAATCCTTAACAAGTTTTGTTTTGGGGTAGATTATGTTTACTGAAGACAGATATAATTATTTAAACAGTAGTCTGTAATGATAAAAGCTTGGCGGGAATCCTTAACAAGTTTTGTTTTGGGGTAGATATCAGAATTTTTGGTCCAAATTGATGAAATCCATTTTTTTTAAAGCAATTATGAGATGGAAACACCAATCTAGTTTTCTAGTCCTTTTCTTTTTTTTCTTTTTGTTAGCTTTAATTAGATTTTGCGGACACAGTCAATTTTTTTCAAATAATATGGCTTTCTTATTAGTACTGAAGTATCTCCTTACAAACGCACGGATTTATTTAATGTTCAGTTTGGCATTGTTGCATAATAGCAATGTTTAAAACAAAGTAAAACAATCAACTTGGTCGTTTGGAGCTCCCTAACCCCTGAACCACTTGACCAATTAGAAAGGTCCATATGAAAAGGGCACATCTCCGTAGCAATACGTTTAAAATAAGCTAAAAACCAGCTTTATTCACCGCGTGGAAGAATTTATTTTCGTGATACAAAAAAAAGCGTTACTAGTAGCCAGTAGTAAGTAGTAATTAGGCAAATATCAAAGTTATTCACGTCGTTTTTTTCAACAAGAAAACGGTAAACTGTGTCCTTAATAGTGACTTTTATGTTTTGAGGCGACCAAAGTCTCCCACTTAAACAAGTTTCAGCCTTTTCTGTCGCATAGTTATTTATCCTCAGAAGGCTGAAAATAGCCAAACTACCTTTGCAGTAAAGACACAACGTGTCTAGTGGTCGCCATGCTCATATATACATATTATCTGGATGTTATCATTTATCTTGGCGGGCGTGTGTCTTGATAAACGTGAAACTACATTATTAGAACAAAAATGTACCTTGGTCCTTGGAACGGAAATCGTACTCAGCGATCCTTTCTCCATATTTGTATAGACCAGTAATGCGAAGTATGTAGTGATCAAATCCTCGAGGTATTGACTCTTGAATTAGAAGACTTTTTTGTTCAGCTTTGATATCTTTAGCTACTAATATCCAGTGACTTTCACTCGACCGACGATATTCTACATCAAACGTGTCGAAACAGAAAAACTTGTATAGGTGGACAACTATTGATGTGCTGCGTATTTCCAGTACGTCTCTCTTTTTCGGATACATTGGAGCTGAAAAAAAATTAAATATATACTAAGTCGCTAAGTTGAGGGTTAATAATAATTGTGAAGATACAAGGATACAAACAGATAATTTGAGAGAGAAATCAAGAAACAAAGCAAACAAAGAAAAAGAACAACCAACAATACGTAAATTCATAATTAAAGAATATTTTCTACAACTAGGAGTGAGGACAAAAAGTACTCATAAGTAGATGTTCAACCACAAATACAAATATGTACAAACTTCTCACATATACCTTAGCAAAAATTTAAAAAATAGATAATGTGGCCTACTTTGAACCTTAAGGGATGCAACCATTATAATACTAAGGCAGTTCTTAAAGCGAATATAAGGATTACCCATAGTGAAATTGTGCAAGATACACCTTGCTTTATATTCGAATTAGGCTTATCAGACTCGCTTATCAGGTAGAAATATTGTTTGTTCATGAGTGTGTAATTTTTTGCAGATTACAAACCCTAATTTGATGAGTGCTTACCTGCATTTGGACTAATTTGTATTGGTGTTTGTACCCAAAACGGAAAAGCACCAAAATCATTTTTCAAGAACAATAACAGCGGGATACCAGAAGACGAGAAGCTCCTTTAACTACCACTAACGAAAACAGGGTCTGTAATTTTCATAAACATTATCAGGTTACGATCCTTTGGTTTAATCAAACATACAGTAGAGAACTTAAATTTTGAACACTTCAAATGCTGTACTCTATTCTGCTTACAGATTAATTTTTCCAGGTAAATCCAGTGTTTGTGCAAACATTGCGTGTAGCTTCTGCATTAGTTTACATGGTTAAATAGAACGATGTTGCATTGTTCAGATCGTCCAAATATGCCCAGTTTCGCACATAACAATTCTAAGAACGAAACAATGGAGTATTCGTCCAGGAAAAAGAACTGATGTCAGAGCATTGCGTGTCAAAAAAAGTGTTCAACATTCTATGTCAGCTACTGTATTCTGTTATGTCCCTCTGAGTTTGTGTTAAAATTCATACTTTTTTCTGAATTTAAAAAAGTGTAATTGATTTTATTTGTAAAAAAGGTGAATAGTCGATGAATGAAATTAAATTAAAGTGGTTTTAAGAAGTTTATTAAAACAAAGTAAATAAGTTACGAAAAGGTTTAGAAAGAGGACTCTTTTAGAATGAACATAGCCCAAAAACTAGATCGACTTGTAAGTCAGTACAGGTCAGGAAGAAAGTAATCTGGTAGGCTGTAGAATCCTCTTTTTGAACCTTTTGGTTTCCTATGGTAGCAGCTTCTTCCAAATCAAGTTTCCATGTCTAGAAACTTTTGGTAGCTTCTGGTCTGTGGATATGTTAGCAGTAGGCTATGTAGTGCTATATTTGGGCGTAAACCATTATTAGGCTAACCAAAATGTAGGCTACGTAACCTAATTACTACATTACCTTACACTTAATATTACGGGCATTCTCCCCTTCTTGCTTTAATTATACTAAACCGGGTTTTAATTACTTTTTTTTATTTATTTATTATCTTTGGCTTGACAATAACCAGTAGCCTACCTTGGCCTTACATATTAGGCTAACCATTATTAAACCATTATTAAACCATTAATAAACCATTATTAGGCTAACCAAAATGTAGGCTACGTAACCTAATGACTACATTACCTTACACTTATTATTACGGGCATTCTCCCCTTCTTGGTTTAATTATACTAAACCGAGTTTTAATTACTTTTTTTTATTTATTTATTATCTTTGTTGGCTTGACAATAACCAGTAGCCTACCTTGGCCTTACATCTAGCTGGTGTAACATTCTAGACTTTTTATAATGTAACTTTAATGTTGGAAAACATGCTGGGAATGGGCTACAATAGCTTGGTTCTACTGGGTAGAACCAGTTGGGACGGGTTTGGTATTGAACAATTTGGATGGAATTGTGTGCCAGCCTCATGTGCCAGCCTCTAAAAGGTTGGAAACCAAGGACCTGGGGCGTTGCTTTATGTTCGGTTTTATCTACAGAAGTTCGCACTCTGAATTACGTTTGCGTGGCATCGGCTTGAAAGTGAATTGGCGTGTTTCGCAGACATTTTATCCATTGGTTGCCTGATGGACATTGTTTTATAGCCTCCCCCTAGGACTGCAGTGGAAAGGACGAGTATATATTATGTTATATTTATATCTGTCTCCTGGATTGACTAAAGCAGCGTTACATATGGGAGCACGTGGGATTAGTTAACCCAAGGACCTCTTGCAAGTATTGATTTTTTTTTAAATTGTGTTGACTTTTTCGTTCCCCCTCTAAATTTTTTTTTATGAAACCTGTTGTTTACTTTGAGCAAACTCGGGACCCGTTATTAAACTGTGCCTAAACTGTAACTGTGTTAGCCTGTGCTAAAATGTGTTTTTTAACTGTTGATTTCCGGCAACATATGAACTGTCTACAGTCTAGTCTGTCTACAGTCAGAACCTTTTATTTGTTCTGTTAATACTGACTGTACATGGCATACTTCACTGGTTTAGGCTGTGTGTACTCGAGTGTATTTATTTTTTGTATTTTACGTATTTACCTGTGTGCTTTGCTGCTTCGTTATTTCGGACGTATAACTTAACTGGTGAACTGTGTGTACTTTAGTTTAGCCAGCGCACTGCTTAGTACTATTTATTTAACGTAGTTTTAGTGCCTACCTGACACATTTTTCAGTGTGGTTTCATTATTATTAAACATTAGTAAATTGAGCCTATTGAGCCTATTCGGTCCTACTTGTGTGCTAGATAGTTGTCGGCCTTCACGATTCGCCTTCCCGCCCTACCCGTTGTGTGCAATTTGTGTGTGTTTATTTCCTGCTTGTTGCAATATTACCCATGTAGTCACTACCAAGACGACCGTGTCTTCTTATGCCTTAGGTGCAGACAGTGGATGTGGGAGACATTCTCCTGAGTACTCCCTCCCCAAAATGTATTCTTGAACATCGATGAGAACGTAAATGATTTTGCAGTTATTCAAACGACAATCATTTCAGAATCAGGGGACTATAGGCAGCTTTCAAACTAGACAGACAAGTTTGCTGAAGGTAAAACGATTCAGGGAATGCAGTAGCCAAGGGACGTTGCTATGGATACAGGATTACCCAACTCTTTCCCCATTCCCTGTGTAAAAGACATGAGGGCCGTCGATGTACCTGTAGATGACAGCCATCCCTCACCTTCCGGGAACATCGAAATTTCCCAACAAATTCTTGATTGGATCAGAAATAGGCCACTAGAACAGACTTAAAATCATTAACGTTGCTATATCTAGGAATTGTGTAAGGGCAGGCGGACAGGCCATGACAAGGATACGAATATGGCATCACAATCACAGCTACTGAAGACACCTGCTAATGTGACTGACGATGTTGCACCACTTGCTTCCAATTCACTCACTGCCACAAACGCAGTCAATGCGCATTTGTTGAGTGTAATAAATAAATGCGATTCCTCACATACAAATGACTTTGGTAATAAAAATATGTGGAAGTATGTGTAAGGGATCGCATAGACAAGTGGGCTATTGCAAGTTAACAATGAATTGCTTAATGTAGATGGCAGGTTGCCAGCCAATACAACTATAGGAGTTGCCAGCCTTCAAGGCCAGACTGGGGAGCTAGGAAACACTGGGAATCTAGCACCTATTAATCATAATACAGCAGTTCCAATAGCATATACTCTCAACTCTACTGCTCCTAATGCAGTTACTTATGATACATTTGTTTCAACAGCATTTAACTACAATCCAGCAATTCATATAGTAACTGTATAAGAGCCTGCTGTTTCACCAGTACTGAATCATAATACAGCAGTTCCAATAGCATCTGCTCTCTGTTCCAACTATGACCCAATTGTTCCAACAGCACTTAACTCAGCCATCCCGGTGGTAAGTGTATACGGTATATAATACACTTAGGTTGGGCAAGCAAATTCATCATTATAATGCACTATAATGAAACAGGGCGTCTAATGAAAGAGGGCGAGCGACCGACAATGTCAAACAAACAGCTGTGGCCTGTAACAATCAGTAACAATCGAAATATTGCTACCTCGTAGAGCCGACTTAAAGAGTTTCAAACTTGGTTGAGTATCAATCACGGCATGCACGACCGTTGTTGAGTGTATTGCGCTTGGTATCAGAACGGAGAAGCGGGCAACTGAGCGTCCTCCATCAAAAAAGACATTTACTTCCATAACAAAACAAATCAGCAGGGGTTCAAAAAGAGGGGAAGCAGGGATGGGTATATTCAGACCACACAATAGGGGAATCCGGATGGGGGGAGGCAGGCGGTGCGGGGCGGGAAAGGGGTTACCGGGCAGAGGGGGAGCAGACATGGGGAAAATCTTACTATACAGTGGGAGAATAGGGGGGGTTGACTGCAGGGGAGTTCGGAGGAGGAGGCATGGGGCAGTCGGTACCCTTTTCTTTCCATACTACCCAGTACAGTATTTTGCTCAGGTATGCTGAAACTGGCTAGACCGGCGTACGCCGGTGGCACAGCTAGTACAATTACGATTCTGCTGTCCCAACAGCACGTTACCACAAAATAGTTGTTCCACCCGTACCAAGTCCAGTTCGTCATGTTCTTACAGCAACTAATTACAATAGCTCCACTACTACATCAATTTCTACTGTGCCACCTTGTGTTGCCTACATTCTAGTTGCCTTTCATTGCAATAACTTGGCTTCAACTGCTATTTCATCTGTTTCAACTTCTGTTACGCATGTTCCAACATCAACTAATTGTGATAGCTACACTCCTACATCAATTTCTGCTGTGCCACCTTCTGGTCTATGTATTCCGGTTGCCGTTAATTCCAATACCATGGCTTCCACTGCTGTTTCAACTGTTCCAACTTCTGTTACTCATTTCCCAACAGCAACTAATTGTGATAGCTTCATTTCTACATCACTTTCGGCTGTGCCACCTCTTGTTCGACACGTTCCAGTTCCCTTTTAATTACAATAGCATGGTTTCAACTGCAGTTTCACCTATTCCAACTTCAGGTCCACATGTTTCAACGGAAACTAACTGTCGTAGCTGCATACCTGTATCGATTTCTGCTGTACTAACTGCTGTTGCACGTGCTCCGGCTGCTCTTAACTACATCTGCCAAGACATACAAGGTTCTCCACATGTCCCAGGTCAAACTTCCCACGTTACGCCAGTAACTGATTTTGGATCTTTCATCTCATCGTTGATTGTGACTTTATCCTAGTTCATCCCAGTTGTCAAAAGACTGGTTGGGGACCTTTACCACCTGATGTTGGATCGACTATTCCAGAGATACCTACTGATCCCTGTGGGCCCTCCAACAACCTTGCATGGCTTAAAGCCACTAAATATGGCTCTCACCAAGTTTGAAGGTGACCAGGACCCTAAGACCCCACAAGGAGTACGTTGGGCACTACAGTCTACAGCCTACAGCCTCAGTGAATCATACATCCTCGCTACCACACTACCAGTATCATTGGTTAAGACGGCTGAGCTGCGGTTTAAGTTTGGTGGTCCCTTTGATTCATGGGCAGGTTTCAACATGGCCTTTCCAAAAGAATATGAGGGTTTGAACTACAAAAAGAGACATTACTCTAAGAGTTTTAGGACAGGACGCAACACACCAATGAGCCTTTAAGTCACTACCTTCACTGTGTATCTGGGTATTATAACTGGCTATCCC
>JAHWFP010218339.1:1996-54460 GCA_023313725.1 Lithobius niger
ACAAGCAATTTTTTGTATCTTTTTTTCTTTTCGTGTACCTAAACACTTCTGACATCGGAACAAAAAATTGCTTGTATTGTGGAGTCGTCACTTGTGTGCTCCACAATGGCAGCCATCAATTTCATGTCAATATGTTAACCCTACCAAGATACCCCTTTAACTACTAATAGGCTGTTCCATAATTGTATATAGTCTTAAGTGCATAACATGACTTCCTTGTATATAAAGACAAGTAAACAGGCAGTTCGCTGTCTTATCAGCAGTAGCCTACACTCTGGTAGTCTGTGTGTTTATTACCATTGGTGCCCACGCTGGGCTAAGGTGTGTCCCCGCCTAGGAGGGGGGGGATTGAGGCTTAATGGCGCGTCGACAACTTGGTCATTAGCGCCAACCGCAGTCACAGTGCAGTGGTCCGGGTTGCCACTGCACCACACATTACAGAGATGTTATTCAAACCCCTAATCTAAATCTTGTCATACATCTGTACCTCCTGCAAAAATTGAAAAACACCGGACAGGAGGACAGACTTATCGCCCAACTGACGCGCAATGTCATGCGGAAGATGGAACCGATGACGAACACCATCAAGATGGCGACAATCAACAAGTAAGTGCCGGACCGTAAGTGGCCGTCGACACCAAGAGCATTCAGGAGGGTCAACCCCCCGCAAAAGGAAACAGTGAGTAAGTCGGGTGTGACCAATTCGCAAACGGGCCAACACAACCTCCTCACGGCGACTACGGCGACACGCCGAGTGTCACTCCTCGACAGTGCCTTTAATGGCCCGTAACTTATTACCGTCCTGTCTGTCCCACAAGGTTTGCCAAAAAGCGTGTAACCTCAGACGCAGAGTTGGAAAGGCATCTGAGGGAACAAGGCTGAGATCCCTACCGAGAGGGCCAGAAAGGGCCCCTTTCGCAGCAGAATCAGCTTGTTCATTCCCTGCTATCCCAACATGGCCCGGGATCCAGCAGAAAAGCACATCACAGGACATCACAGGATTTAAAAGAGAATACCCGATTTGCTCTTGATCAGCCACGTGACCTAGCTGAGTGTCTATGGGTTGAATCCAACGTAAACCCCAGTTGATCCCTGCTCCATCTGTCGGAACTAGCCACGTGACCAGGCAGAATGTTGCATTGGCCTATTTTTAAAGGGAATACCTAATTGGCTCCTGCGCCATCTGGCAGAACTAGCCACGTGACATAGTTGAATGTTGTATTGGCTGAATTTAAAGGGAATACTTGACTGACTCCTCCGCCATCTGGCAAAACTAGTCACGTGGTGACCTAGCTGCGTGTTTTATCGGCTGAATTTAAAGGGGACACCCCGGTTGACTGCTTTTGCCATCTGATGGCGGAAGTAGCCACCTGACCTAGTTGAGTTTGTGTTAGCTTAATTTAAAGGAGAAAAACCAATTGACTACTCTGCCATCTGGCGGAACTAGTCACCTGACCTAGCTGAGTGTTTTATTGGCTGAATTTTTAAGGGAAAATCTCAATTGGTTCCTGCGTGGGTCTGACATCATGGTATAAAGACTGGGGACATTCTCACAGTTGACGGCATCCATTTTGAATGGTTGTCCGTTTGTTTTGTTCATGACTTTCAGCATTTTATTCAGCACTAGCCCACATAATTTTCAATTAAATAGGCTGCGTGTTGAACGAAAGATACTGCAATTGCTTTCATAAGTAGGCTACAGTAGAACTCAAATATCCGACCTAATTGGGACCAAATGATGTTAGGATAATTGAAATTTCGGATAGAAAACTTATTTCTTTTCTCAGTTTTATTGTTGGTGAAATAAGATTGATTGTATAACACTGATGAAAAGAAAATTTTGCATTTAATGATTTCAGAAAAATAAATAAAGCAAAACAATGCTTATTCCCTTTATAAAAATACATTTCGGAATATTTTGTGAGTTCAGATAAACGGGGTTTGGATAATCAAAGTTTTACTGTACCACAATCTGTTAACCCCCAGCTCTTTCCATTAATTTTATTTTGCAGCTTGTGTATATGTATTTTTTAATAGGTATAACTCTTCATTCAAGACATTGGAAATTTTTCAGGTACCTTCGGAAGACCGAAACAGAATTTGCCACACCACCCAGTCTGTATAAATTCCAATAAAAGCTGAATGTGGCTCGAAGCCAGAAGATAAAACAGAGGTAACATAATTCTTAGCAAGATCCTCAATTATTATGTGATTTTTGACTTGAAATACCGCATAAGTACCCTTAATTACTGTTAAAACAAACTTAAAATATTCATTCAATACAACTCAATGGAAAACTAAATAAATTTATTGAAGTTGTAATATACACAGGAATCAATATTATACAGTCGTCACAGAGAAAGAAACTGCCACATGTTCTCTTCATCCATGTGCAAACAGTTGAATAAAGCTCCAGATATTGCCTTCAACAAGTCTGCCTCATTATATCGAACAACTCAAAATAATTGTTTGTCGCAATCAAACGAGAAGGTAACACATTTTCCCAAGCATAAAAGGTTCCTCTGCTTTTCGTTGACCATTTCGTTTTGTAAATTGGATTAATAATCCCACAAAAATATTGATTGTGAACCCTTTCAAACTTGGGAGTGTCTAAGCGTACTTCCTCTTATCCTTCTCTGTCATAGATGCATGTAGCTTCTCTCTCATCTTTTCTTCCGTAACATATGCAAATGAAGCCACTTAATCGTCACTTAATCCGACTCAAGGCCGAGGATCGCTCTCTAACTTGACAATGATCCACTCGATGTACTTTCCAGATATGAGCCACCACACTAACAACAAGCATCCTCCACGATCAACCAGGGCCATGCGATACCGTTAGTTGCTGGAAAAGGATACAAGTTTGTCACAATAGGCTTTCACGTATTTAGGTGCATAGGTGACATTGTCCAAACAGTTAAATTTGTCCGTCCTCAAATGATGGATTTTATTGAAACTTCTGCTCAAACAGTTTTTGTCCAACGGAAAACTAGTGGTGTTGTCCATTGTTAAGCTACTATCTAATGAAGGTCTTGCAGTTGTGTTTATAGGCGTTTATTTTTTCTCAAGTAATGATATTTATTTCTCTTATTTTCTATTCTACTACTATCAAGTTACTGCAACGTGGGGTGAAGGCATAAACGTTTCTCGGTATCCAGAAATACACAGTGTTTTCGTCCAAAAAAACCCATTGTCTATTATAATAATTGAAGTATACATAACTCCCAAGTGGAGTGTTAAATCTTACAGGCAACAGTATGTGCGAAAGATCTCTCCTGTCTATAGTGTTTGCTTCAAAGTATTCCACTAAACCTTCACAATTAACAACTCTTTTGTGCATTCTGGGTATTTCTGTATGAATAGGGTAAGGCAGTTTGGTCAGGGGAATTTTTGTACCCGCCGCGAAGTTTAAAGACTCGGTGCAAGAAATCTGTTCGGAATAATCACCTCTTTTATCGATATATATCCTGGGTGCGTATGGGTCCAAATATGCCAGGAGTAGACAAGTGTCATAATTAGCTATTGCTAGAGAATTTGACCCTACTGTGCAATTTTCCAAGGTGACTGTCATCATTTCTCCCGATGATTTTACGAGGTGATATTTAGTTCGCCTTTTAAATTCTCTGGTAGAAGGACCTCTTACAGATAGTTTGTGTGGCTCACCCGCTTTGACACACCATAACAGCCCAGATTCCATCCACTTGGCTCCCACAACATTAGGGAACATTGTGACGGGACGAGCTACTCTAAAATCTGGACCATGCAGTACAATGACGGGTGGATAACACTTTTATTTTAATGTAGGATCGTGAGTCGTATTTCTGTTGGATAAACTGACTAGTAACAACCCATCGTTGTTGCCTTCAAAATCCATATCCAGCCTGAATTGTGGTCCATAAATGACGCCAGTTCAACTCTACTCAATTCCAGTCCTCCTGTGGTCCACACCAGTAATGCTGATTATTTTGTGAGCATGGCCAGCAGCTTGCCGCCGTCGACAGTATCTTATGTTTAATGTCTATGGTTTTCACTCTTGCATTTGTAATTTACAATCGGAACACCCACTAAAATCCACATTTATCCAGATTTATGGTTATGTAGATTAAAAAAATTATTTTCACCTTGTGTAACGTTCATAACATCGTGCCACTTATCCAAATACGAGTTATGTTTATAGCTGTTTTTTTTTAAATAATCACACTTGTATTATATTTATTTTTCAAGTAATAATTTAAATTTCTCTGGCATTAGATTCTACTACAATCACATTATTACAATGTAGGTTGAAAGCATACATTTTTGCCTGTGTCCAGAAATGCACGGGGTTTTCGTCTACATAACCCATGTTCTCTATGTTGAGGTTCAAAATCACAGTATATGTAAATGTTATTGTATACAACGGGGTACCAACGTTCTTGTCTCTAGTTTCTACTCCGAAGTATTCCCCTAAACCTTCCACATTCGATAACTCGTAGTGTGATCCGACTATTTATCTACGTATAAGATAAGGTACATCGCTCAGGGGAAATTCTGAACCCACCGCAAAGTTTGAAAATTCTGCGCAAGAAATCCAGCGGGAATAGCAATCCTCTTTAACGATGGCTATCCAGGGTATGAGCATATCCGAATATCAAAGGAGTCACATGTGCTGTCACTTTCTAACGACAGAGCATATGACCCGACCGTCATCATTTCCCACGGGATGCTACTTCGTAATAACTCGTTAGTCCTTTAAATTTCCTAGTAGAATAATCTCTAACGAATAGTTTGTTTGGAGTACCAGCTTCAATACATCTAAACAACCCATCTTCCATCCACCTTACTCCCACGACGTTACGGTGCTTCAAGCCCCTGATAGGACGTACTACCCGAAAATCTGGTCCATCCAAGACAATGACTGGTGAGTTATACTTCCACCTTACGTTGTGGTTTGACTTGCACTGCTGTTAGGAAAGCCGACCGCAACCAGCATGTCGTTTGTAGCATTAAAGTTCATGCCCACCTCGAACTGAAACCAAACTAAATCAACCCCAACTTAACTCTACTAACTTCAATTCTTCCGTGAACCACACGAGCAATATTACATTTTCTACGTGCATGGCTAGTAGCTAGCCATCATTTGATATTTTCATCAACAGTGTCTTGCGTTTAACATCTATGGTTTTAACTCTTTTCCCCGGAAGCATCGTCATCGTTGACATAATGCGCTTGGAAGAAAACTGCCCCTTTTCCAAGCTACGCTTGCGATGCTCCTTAAGAAAGTACGGCGTCATAGTTATTTCGTACTACGTATAGCACGCACGCCTGGCGACTAATAGATCTCAGAGATAGATTCAATAAAATACTCTCAATACATATATGATAAACTATAAACATTAAAAACATATGGTCGGTTTGTCAGTTTATATGTACATCTTCTCCTCTGGAAGTAGGAAGGCTAGAAATGTGAGAAAGGTTTCAAAAGACAGGAAATTCCTCCGGATATCGTTTAGGCATATTTTCGTAGTTGTAGGTAAAAGTTTTCTCCTCGAACAAAGCGAAAAATCCCCTTTGGACCATTGTTGAAACGAATTTTTCGAATTGGATTGTTAGCTTCGGAATGTAAAATGTTCCTGCTGAGAGAGCGGTCCATAATTGTTGTGCCATGTAAACGTTGCGTGGGCCAGTAGTGTTGTCAGCGGGAGAACGGCTGGCAGTCCGAATAGTTGTCATTCAAGAATGAGGCACGTGCAGCTCACCCTTGGAGTTGTATTTTGGATATTTCAAATTCAAACTGCTAATTTGGCCATAAATTTAAAAGAAAATAAGTAAAGATAGACCTTTAACTGCTGAATTAGGCCTACTTAACAATATTGCTAACAAAACAGGGTGTCAGAAATATTTCTATATTAAATATAGAAATATTTCTGACACCCTGTTTTGTTAGCAATACAACGTTTTACAAATACAAATTTTGTATTTGTAAAACGTTGACATTCGATTAGTATGTTATTACCTGATGCTCTACTCAGCAGTCTAGCATAATTGTGGTAAACATGCATAACTTCTGGGAATGCTTTCGTGCTACGTGTAGGCCTGATTTGCTTTAAAATAAGTGAGACAATAAAACCCTTGTAAAGTGTAGTACTAGCACAAATTACAAATGAGGTGTGGTTCTTGGTGGTTACATTTATTCAGTCACGTTTCTGAGGAAATGTTTGCACTGATTGAGCGAAGCAAACTAAATCAGCGTTTGTCATCAGAAACAGCACTTTTTCCTAAATACAGTTAGTAGGCTAAATATTTGTTCATTAGATAAAAGGAATCTGGTGAATCTTATTAAATGTGGGGAATGCGTATAAACAAAGAGAAAAGAAAGAGTAGACGCAGTTAACGTTTGTTTATGAACTGAAACCGTATGAAAAACGCGTACTACACTGATCATTTGCTTGATCCTTTGACTATTTGTTTTTGGTGTAGAACTGTTCGTCTGTGCATAAGTGTCGCAAAAAGAAATATCCTCGAGCGAAGCGAGACACAGCCAAATGAGCGAGCGTTAGCGATCCACTCGGCTAGTATTATATATATATTGGGTATAACTTTAAAAATTCTAGGGAGCTATACCAAATAGCCACTAACTAATTAAACACTAATTTGTAACTATCAAACATTGTACGGGTGAGTATTTTTTGCCTTTTACAACTAACTTTGGAGTATTACATCATGACATTTCAACCGTGTGGTCGCATCTATCGCTATCAAGTTTGCAATGGTATTGCCGTTTAGTCTTTGCACGCATCTATTGCTAGCAAGTTTGTAATGATATTGCCGCCTAGCCTGTACATGCTACGCACCTCTCCTTATGCACTGTGACGGTGTGATCATTTGGCTTGCCGTCGGGTGTGCAATGTGCATCAGCACACAGTTACTGGATATCCACTCTAACTGTTCAACACTGTCCCCTCTAACCCTTTCAGCACAAAATTTATTAAAAAATAATTCATGCAGATCAAATTTGCATGTTAAAAAAAATCAAAAGTGTATGTCTGGAGTGAGAAATGGTAATAGCTTACCATTAGATTATCATAATTGCATTCGTGTTTTTTAAAATAATAAGTTGTTTATAATTTTTTTGTATTATTTTCGGACATGTAGGCTCCATGAATTGACTTCCAAGATAAATGGAGCTTGTGATTACCAATTTCAGAAGTCATAATGGATAAGCCAAAATTTTTAACAGTCACACGAACCATCTTAACATAATGAAGATACTTGGGAATGAAGATGATAATTAATGCAAAGATACTTGCTACGGTAATACAAACATAATATATTTGTGTTAAATTAGTGCATCTGAACATTAAATATATATGTGGTAGGGAATAGTGAATATTTATGTAGGGTTTTGAGAAGAAGTATTAGTGCGCAGTTTATTGCAACTAAAATCTACTTTTTTTTAGTATTTTTAAACAACAAAAGTTGTTTACAACAGTAGTTCAGGCAAAACCTGGAAAAACCGGAGAACCCGGAAATGTCAGGGAAAATGAAAATAGAGCAAAAAGCTCAGGGAAATTTCAGGGAAACATTAAATTTTTGAAAATCATGGAAATTTGAAAGAAGTCTTTGTGCCTGAACTGTAAGAGTGTAAGTTCCATTGAATTAGCAGACTAAAAACAAAAATTCTAGGCAAGTAGCAAATATTTGACTTTGTGGTTTATTGTGTTCAGTTATTTTAGATAATAAATACTTAATAAATCAACTCAATAAATCAAATCTTATACTGGTGCCAATACCTGTGATGAAAATGCATTTAGTCCCGTCTGCACTAGTCTCCAAACAGCTCTTTTGTGGGATGTAGGTTTATTTTTTCATACAAATATTCGTAAAAATATTAGCTACTGCCTGTTTCCCCAGCTGAACATCTTGTAATCACTTGGAGAATGCTATTGGATGTACCTGGAAAACCTGGAAATGTCAGGGATATTGAGAATTTAAAAACTGCCTGAACCCTGGCCAAAAAAGAAGTTTTTTATTTTTCGTTTTCGTTTTCGTTTTCGTTTCGTTTTCTTTTGTTTCGTTTTCTTTTGTTTCGTTTCGTTTTCGTTTTATTTATTTTGTTTTTATTTTTTGTTTAAGGTGACAATTCTTACTTATAAACTTCCAAGCTTACCCCTTATTCCAAGCTCATCCCTTCATTGGAGTTGAAAAGAGTGATGGGCAGATGGGACCATTGGAGTTGGAAAGAATGACGGAGAAGCGTCCAAAGTCGTGATACTTGTTCCAGGGTAGGAAAACAGGACTTTCCCATCATCCTCCAGATCTACAAAAACGATTTAGTGGGGGTAATGATGTCATGGCCACACATCCTGTGACGTCATTACCTCCACTGTGGTGTCTTAGGGATAATGGGGTGACAGGTGTCATCAAAGGGACACAAAAAGCTTGCAAAAGGCAATTACCATCCTCTTCCTGAATGACGAAAAGTAAAAATTGGGGGCAACGATGTCCACATTGGTACAGTATTGGACATGAAATTTAGACAGAAAAATGTTGGCTTCTCTGCTATGCTCCTTCATGGATTACTTCCTTCAGGGCGTGAATAACTACGAAAGTTCGATTGTTTTAAGATATTCCTTTCAGAAAAGAAGAATACTGCATATTTCTTGTTGCAGGTTGGGTGAATGATACACTGTTACGATGAATAATTACAACATTAAGTCCGTTTTAGCTGTTAGACACTTTTGGAGAATGAGTCCATTTCTCGCACGCAGGTAAATACGGTTTAAGGAAGCGACGATTTGCAAACTGAGGTTTTATGATTTAGTCTGGATAAGGCAAAGCTTGGTGCGGTTTAAACATTGCCATAATGTACTTTATTCCTTCGTGGGTGTGAGAAAATAGTGATGATTTTCGCTTTAATTATGTTACTTCAGTAACTAATATTCACCGACAAAATGCTAGCTGCAAATCAAAATGAAAACGGGGCTTAGTTTTCCATTTACCTTTACCTATTGACTGAACCAGCGGCGGAGTCACCGAAGAAGAGGGGGGGGGTTGGAGAAGACTTGGGCAATCCGCACCCCAAACCAACCAAATACATATATATATATATATACCAAAGGGGTAGGGGCTTGCGTTCGTTGAAATCAAATTTGCTTTACGCAAGGTAAAGAAGTTAATATTGGAAACTACAGAAGAAAAAGGCCGTCTGAAACAATCAAAGGATAAAGAAAAAAGCCACGGAAATACCGATCGAAACTTAAACTGTTTACTGTTTTCTTCAGTGTTTTGTTTTTATGGGTTGGGTTGGGGGATTGAAGCTTAATGACGCTTCGACAACTAGGCCATTAGCGCCAACTTCAGCCACAGTGCAGTAGTCCGGCTTGCTACTGCACCACGCATTACAAAGGTATTAGACAAACCCACGTAAGAAATTTCACTTGGAAACGGTTTTTTCCTTCTGCTTTTTCTTTCTTCAGTTTTTTCCTCGGATTGTTTTACTTTGGTTATTAGGTTATCTACAGTATCTTTTTTTCACAACTTTTTTTTCCTTAGGTTGTTTGTCCATTCCTTTTTTCCTGGCCTTTTTATTCTGCATCAATCTTTTGCTTCTTTTTTCCCCCGTTGGCTGTTTTTCTAGGGTTTTCTCCCCTACACTTGTCTTTCCACGGCTTTTTATTCCTAAATTCAACGTTCTTGAATGCATTTCTTTAAAACAAAACCGCAAAATCGACTTTAAAACAAAATCAATTTAAAAATTTTTGCTCTATTTATATTTGTAACTATATGGGGGATTACTTTTACAGTTAATTTAAGACTTTAAAGATAGGTTTTGTTACGCATAACGATACTTTTTATCTGAGACTGTGAACATACCACCACATTTTCTTGGCCTATCCAGACTCCATAAAAAGAGATTTGCAGTTTATGTGATTGACTGACTTCATTATCTGTTCAACAAATTTTATTTTTTCTGTTGCAATAGGAGATATAGTATTGCATTTATTTTGCCTTTATTATTATTATTCGTTTATTGAATTTTATAACTTTGTAATATTTAAGCTTTTCCCATAACCAGGCATAATTACTCGATGTAGACTCGTAGCTACCCCTTCTGAACTGTCTAAATTTCGTTGTCCAATACTGTACATGTTTGTGTGTGTGTGTGTGTGTGAGACACTTAATATTACATTTTGACACTATTCAGAGTACACTATTATAGGACACTATTACACTTTGTAACTATCTTAGACCTTCGTAGGTATTCACTTCATCACAAAAGAAATATATACCATTCGGATCAAAATTAACTGTTTATTCATGGTCACACAAACAAGTTACATTGCTAGCATCGATTTAGCGTGTATGTACATGTTTTTAAAGTCATCATGAGAAAAAGCAACGATTGTACCATTTCGCTCTATATAAGCACACCTACTAGTACTGTCCCACGAAGAAAACAAAAGAAAATAAGGTGCCATAAAACTTTCAGTTTTAGATTTCACATCTTCGTCAATGGAACAATCTTGGAATGATATGGATCTGTACTCCTCGGTCATTTGTTTGGAAATAGACATAACATTTTTATAGTCAGTAGTACAATAGTAAAAACAACAATACAAATGTCTTAAAAAAGCAAGGATGTCTCGACACATCAACGAACCTATGATAAATATACATGGCAAAAGTAGTGCTACAAATGAATTAATACCTTCTCATCATTTGTTTATATAGGAGGTTACATTCGATGAGTATAATATACAGGATGAATTTTACGCAGACCTACGAACATTTCGTCGAACCCTATGGGTTTTGGTTTCCTCTTGTTTGGTGGACAGAAGCGTACCATAAGTTCAACAATATCACTCCCAGTAATAATCTTGCCTGTAAAAATAAGTTCTCGATTTTTTAGTCCAGCCTAGTATGTCTTTTCGTGATTTTTACGTTTTATTTAGTGAGAAATATAAAACATATATATGTCGGGAACAGCTGAGTAAATAGACTGTTCAACTTTAGTCAAATCCCCATCATCGACTACTTCATCGTCATGAAGATCCATAATGAGTGATAGCGATAAAAGAAAGCCACAGTGAGGTCGGCTATTATATACAACAGTAAATGAGTGAAGGGGAGAAGAGGCCATTAGAGTTGGAATGAATGACGGGCATAAAAGGCTAAACTTGTGATACTTGTTCCAAACGTACATAAAGACTGTTATTTATTTTATTTTATTTTTTATTCATTTATTTAGTTATAAGTCACTCTGATAGAAGAAAAAAATGTAAAACTATTTCTTATCACTTCTTCTAAATCACTTCGACTTCCATTTTAGTACCGATTAGTTCACTGATGGATCTAGTTTTTTCGCAACATTCTTGAAAATCTCACTTTCTTCCTTGAGTATCAAGTGAGATGTCTTTTTAACCTCGCCTACGGGCATTTTGAAATCAATGTTTACGAAATGGGGTTTCATCAGAATAAACGCCTGGGCGTTAACATTGTACATAAGACACATGCCGTGTTCGAGCGGGGTGTCAGTTACTCTAGGAGTTGCCTTACCCAACTGGATTTGGATTGTATTTTGAGTGTTTCGTTCTCGACATTTCTGAAGTTTTTATTTTTAAATCTGTTGTGTCACCAGATATTAACGTTTTCATTTATCCAACCCATCATCGAAGTTACCTTCATAAATTGTGGGATGTTTGGCATACATCAGCGTGTTATTTTGGACCACTAAAATATAACAGTTAAGTAGGTCCAAAAATACCTCATCAATCAAATGTATGCTACGGTTTAACTGCCCAGTTAAAGAGTCGTACATTGCTAAAATAACACCACCAGTATCCCTCTTGTTGGCCAGTACTATCTGTTTGTTTTTTGGTTCGGTTAGGGCTAGCACGCTAGGATGAGATAGCATGACGATTTTTCCCATGTTGCCTGTGTCTGAAGTAACGAAATCGAAGATGAATGAGGATGGAACAAAGGTGTTTTCATTTCTAAATACAGACAGTAGTTTCTTGAGGTCTTTTAGGTTTTTCAGATTAGTGACTTTAACCGCATCATTTGGAATGGAACGGCAGTTAAAGTTTTACCACGTTTTATTAACAGGTAGTCTGTTCCATAATCGGTTACTCCGTGTTTAAATTCAACATCACTCTGTACGCATGCTGGTGTTGAGCCTGTCATCAACAAAAGACTGTCGGGCCACCATCTGTTGGCCTTCATCATGACAAAGTCGCCCGCCGTGGGACCATTCGCCATCACTTTGTATTTATCGCTGTTCAGTGATAAAGTGTCACCCACAGACGTGCCTGACATTTTCCATAAATGAAATTGGTTATCCCACGAGTAAATTAGCTCGTTGGGATTCGGTCCTTGTAACATCACAGAACTGGGTGTTGGTGTTGATCCCAAATTTGGTCCCAGACCCCAATATCTGTCTGTCGTCACATTTATGGTGTTTCCTTCCAAAGTCAAGAGAACTTACCAGCGGTGGACTCCAGTTGTTCGTCCAGTTAACTGGACGGCTTTATTACATTCCCCGATTCTTGGCCAAACAGTGCCAGGTGGTTATTTTTCGAAAAAATTGTCCGTTACAACACAAAGTTTTTCTTTGAAGTTGATGATGATTTTATTGTTTATATTTTCAAATACTAGCGAACCAATGACGTTTGATCGTAAATCAAACGGCTAATGGTCAAATGGGGGAAAGTCCCTGTACGATCTGGATCACAATTTACGTGCTTAGAATGTGCAAGCTTGGAGTTTTCCACGAATAAGATGCCTTTCAACTGCGTTTCTTGGATATCTATGTCCACAGTTCAACTTTTAATTTTTTCCACACAATATGACCAGCCTCTGTACACGTTACTGCTGTTGGTTTAACCTTATCGGGTGGATAAAATGTCAGTAGTCTGTTTTCTGTCACACCAGCAGGAGCTTCTACCAGAGTTATGAAATAGTTTTCCTTTACTAGCAGTAAGTAGAAAAAATGTATTGCTGATATTATAAGTATAACGGAACCTTTATGTTAAACATGTTTCCAAATAATTATTAGGAAGTATAGGTAAAAATTATAGGTCCTTTACTATTTTTCACTACTCTTCGTAGTATAATCTCATGTACTGCACAATTCGTGTTAGTTTGAGGTCTCATTGCTTTGTCAATGGGGTAGTGGGGGAGGGACAAGGAGGGGACACAACCACTTTAGGCTTCAGGTACCAGGCTAAAAACCTTGAGCATTAAAGATGGCGACCAAAATGGAACCCAAATAAAAAAAAAACTTTCCTTGTTTTGGTGTATTATGCAAGAACACTTTCTATAAAGTGAATTTCTAACCATTTAAAAATACTGTTTATTGTACAAATGTTATACATTATCACAAAATCACGTAAAACTAAATAAAATTATAATTACAAAATAACTGATTTTAATCAATACTTCGCACAAGTGTAGTTAGTTCATGACGTTACCTAACATGAAGCTTTATTCATCAAGATACTCTTTTTATGCTCAACAATATGCGTACTATAAAATAATTAACTAACAAGAATGGTAATTATTTCCATACTTCATTAGGATTGTTGATAAGTAACTATAAGTATTGTCAATTTTGTTTGTTTTTGTTTTTTTAAATTGCTGATTTCTTCCGTTTTTCTTTTTTTATTTATCATCAGAGAAACATCAATTTCCACATATCTCACGGTGTCTCTTAGAGAACCAATTATAACATCTTTTTCGACAAGTTGCGTCTTTTTTTAGGAGTTTCTTCTTTTTTTCTAGAAGTTGTTTCCTCAGTTTTCTTATTTCTTCAAGGTTGTGGTGATGAACTATTTTATAAATCTGTGAGCTGACTGTATTTTGAATTTATCTAGTAGATTGCTCAATCCATTTTTGCTTATGAACACTGTTGCAGGATGAATTTTAGGTTGATTTAAATCTAATTATGAACATGTCACTTTATCTTGGGCTTCAACAAAATTCTTAATCATGGTAGAAGAATTACTACATCCTAAAACTCTGGTAACATCTCCAGCTTTATACCAATGGTGACTGCTTCTGTCTAGAACTGGACAAATTGGGTGCTGATCAAATGTAATGCCACCTCCTTCATCCTCCATTGATGCAGATAAGATTTGTCCTACTATTTTATGAATGTGGTTATGGGTTTATGGTTACGCAAAACTTTGCCCGGGTTTATAATAATAATAATAATAAAAAGGTTTCCCACTACTAAGTGGAGCGGACGTTGGAAGGGCGGTGAGCCACTGACTCTAATCCGAAAGAATGCTGCATGGTAATTTATAATTAATACTGCCGCCTCAAGAACCTGGATAGCGGCAATTTATCTAAAATTCTTCTGAACAGGAACCACCCTCACAGAAAAAAAATGCCGACAACACTCCAGTCTCGAGGGCTGAACTAAAAGCTTCAAAGAGTGGCCTCTAGTGGAGTGAACAGGGCTCAGGTCGAAGAAAGGCAGGTCCGCAGATAAGAAACCTCTCAAAATCCTAAGGGTGAGCACAAGATCGAATTTCAGTCTGCGAAGTTCCAGAGGTTCTAATTTTAGCCTTTCCAAGCGTTCTCCGGCCGGAATTTCCTTGAAACCAGGCAAACCCTTTGTGAATCGTCGTTGGACCAACTCAACCATATCAATATCTCTAAGCAAGGAAGGTGACGACACGGGGGCGGCATACTCCAGTAATGGGCACACAAAGACTTTAAATGCCCAGACCCGGATATGTATACTGCCTGAATTAAAACATCAATTCACAATTTCAAGCCGACCGAAAGCCAGAGCAGTAATCTTACTACAGTGCAAGGAAGGTTTAAGGTTCGACGTAAACCACACCCCAAGGTCACGAACCTCGTCCACATCAGGCATCAGGGTGTTGTTCAGCCTGTATGTATGGCTCAGATTTAAGCATCCTATATGGAATGTGACGCATTTTGGAACAGAGAGTGGCAGCTGCCAAGTTTTTGACCAGTCTGAAACATTCACAATCTCAGTTGTGAGAGCGATAGTATTCTGCACAGAAATGATCTCAGTTCCAAGTTTCATATCATCAGCAAATTTCAAATCATTTATATCTGAGCTGGTACAAGATAGGTCGTTTATATAAATTATGAACAGCAACGGGCCCAGTACAGAGCCCTGAGGGACCCCGCCCACAAAATTGGAAACTGAAGATAGAACTTCCCCCACTCGTACCCTCTGGGTGCGCCCTTCAAGGAAGGCTGTGATCCATTGCAAAATTTGGTCACCGAAGCCCATAACCTGTAGTTTGAAAATCAGTTTCCGATGAACTACAGATTCGAAGGCCTTATGAAAGTCAAAGTAGATGACGTCAGATGATGCCCCCAAATCCAGAGCATTTGTCCACCTATCAAGTGCTACTAGAAGTTGATAGGTCGCAGAACGGCCTGGCATAATACCAAACTGGTCCTGGTGAATAAGTGAACCTCTTTCTAAATAGTAAATCATATGATTTCTAATGATAGATTCCATTAGTTTGCACGGTATAGCTGTCAAGGCAATCGGACAGTAGTTTCTTGGATCCGAAGTATTCCCCTTTTTAAACAATGGAACAACAAGTGCAGACCGCCAAATACTGGGCATCCTTCCCGAAAGATAGGAGAGCTCAAACATTTTTGCTAACGGGTAACTTAGTTCGTTTATCAGCTGCTTATAAAAAAAACTGAGAATCCTTCTGGACCCAGGGCATGGCTTGGCTTAAGTTTGGAGATAGTGCAACGAACAATAAAAGGCAAGAATAACACATGGTCACAAAACTCATCCACCCGTTGAATTTGGGCTAGTGGCTGGAGTAGAGAGTCATCGTCAATAACACCGTTAGCTGCAAAGATCTCATTTAGGGCCTCCGCCTTTTCTTGGTTATCAGCAATGAACTTGTCACCTAATCGAAGTGGGGGCAGGGTACGAGAAGTTCCAGTTTTTTGCCGATAAAAACGGAAAAGAGCCGAGGAACTTCCCTCCTTGACAATATAGCCTATAGCTATATATAGCTATTTTTAGCCTATTTTTAGTTTATTATATAGCCTATTTTTAGCTCTCTATTACTATATTATGTAACTAAAAATCTGGTAAAACTTACTTTAAACTTACGTAACTCCAGTAAGCTTATCACATTGAGCACTCAAAACTCAGAAATTTTATTTTCTAAAACAAAGACAATATTAAATTGGAATTACTGATGCTCTGCCTAAATGGTCAGTAAAACCATTAAGAGATATGGTAAATAGTACTTTCGCATAGTTCCCTGTCTGTTTAAAGTACCAACCACAATAAATTCAGTTAAACACCGCAAACTGCAACTATTAAACTGTGAAGACTACAGTTTAACCAGAAACTATCTACAACACTTATAATCTGGGAAAACTTCACGTTTTCGGAGTAGGGAGAACTATAGGATTATGAGGAAAGTCCTGTCATTCTTACTCCAAATCGTCTGAATGGGGTGAGGTCCGGGATACACACAAATTCCGCTACTACGTGAGTCACAAGAAGAAAAAATTACCATAAAACTCGAAGATACGCTGGATTATACGGGTTTATTAGTTGCAATAAAATGAGACGGCTTTACAACGGAAAGGGGAGAGAAGTTGAGTGTGTGTTGACTGGGTCCGACACATGGCCAAGACTTCGAAAGTTAATGTTGTACGGCCATTAGGCAAACGAGAAACATTACGGCAATCAATTTCGTTGGGGTCCCAAAATGGTCTTAGTTAGGGTTCGAGGTTCATAACTTACAGAAAGTTGCGTTGGGAAAACTGACGATTGGAGGCTCCTCCTTTTCACAGAAAGGTCAGAAAATGGGCAGGACAGTCGTACCAATTTGCATAGGAATACACTGGACGGAAGTCAACATAATTACCGGCCGTGGGAGTCGACACACATCGGGGACGAGAGAAAAAACAGAACATCATAGGGCAGAAATATGGAGGATAAGAGAAAAAGGAACAATTAATCACATATACATGAGCATTGTCGTGGAGCGAGAGCTCGGGCAAATAAAGAAAAGTACAGGTGAAATTATATAAACACAAAGCAAAGTATCTTTTTAGGAGGTCGTTCAGGCAAGGACATCAGCACCAAGAATAGGTAAAGTACAATACATATGAGCTGAGTGTAGCGTAGCGAAAGGCAATAAAAAGGGGAAGGAAGGGAGTCAAAAACACGGCTCGGTGACCCATAGAGAATAGGGCAATCAGCAATCGCTATTTTATTAGCTAACAGAAGCCTGAGCGTTAATGGACATTACATTTAATGACAAAAGGCATGTGACATTGTGTCACTTCCCCCCCCCCCTGGAATTTCATTACGCAAAGGCTAAAGTTAAGCACGCCCCCCCCTCACCTACACAAAGAGATAACACTCCATAGTGGTCAGAGCGGGTTACGGTTCACAGACCTCAGGGGGCTAATACAAGAAGTTTCATCAAGAAAAAAGGTAAAGATAATAGTTTATAAAAGTACATGTACAAGTCGGGAAGAAGTAAAAACATATTGTAAGGTAAAGAGGCACAAAAGGTAGTAAAGACGTCAGGGATGAATGATTAGTATGTTAATGTCTCTCATACAGTTAGTACAATAATAATTCTTAATTCCTTATAGAACTGGAAATAAGTTCCGAAACGGGGGTTAATTCTCTTAGTTCTAACTAAGAATGATATAGAGGTTAAAAGTTAGAGTAAGTAAGTACATAGCAGCATAAGAATTCAAAGTCATACAAATCAAACAATTGTACATGTCATATAAAGAACACAAGGGGTAAAGTATGGTTTGGGGGGAAAGTGTTGGTACATTTAGTCAGTAGGTTCTATCTCGAGGCGTAAGCCTCGCAATCTATAGGAATGGTATAGGTGAATGTGTTGGAGACGAAGATTACGGCGTTGTTTAGCAGTGCCACAGGCCAGTTTTTTGGCGTGGGGTCGTGCCACTTAGGGTTTATCGAGCAGGGTCCAGACACCTAATTCCTCCAGAGCATACAGTTCACTGCGTATGGCCCCTCCTCATTCAGTACAGTTAGGTGAGCATATAGCCTCTGCATAATGGGAAGGTATTATCTCATCAAGGTGTGCCCCGCAGCATGTTTCCCATTCGGGTAAGGGAGTTGGAGGTAAAGTTACCGGCAAAGGTGGTCGGCGAGGTAGAGTGCTAAGTGGATTAGTGGCATACGTTTTGAAGCCACAACGATAGCTTGGGAGTGTAGGAGGGGGTACCAACTTTCGTTGTCGCTTGGTGAGCATTCTAGTCTTGTGGGATATGGCAGTAACCTCCCCCCTAAGGGTCGTGCATTATGAGGAGGATCATCTAGGGGTTGACCGTAAGGTGGGAGATGAACATGAGGCTCAGGAACATGAAGCATGGGCTTGAACTCTTGCATATTATAAATATGTAGTAAGGGTTCAGAAGGAAGAGTAGGCAGAGTATCAAACGTCGGGGCATGTTGGGAGAAAAGAGGTGGAAAAGGGGAGGCAGACATACAAGGGGTATGGTCAGTGAAGTCGATGAGGTCAAATTGTTCATTTCCTGAAATAGAAGGTACAAGGGAGGATGGATTTGTTGGCGGTAGGTTACGAGGAATAATGGAATCAGAAATAAGGTTTGATTGGGAGAAGGGAGATACTGAGGTTTGGGCGAACATGTTCGTTGTGAACGCTTGACAAGGAGGAAGGTAGTGAGGGGTAAGACAGTGGGTTGTAAGGGGCATAACCCTGACATAAAGTGATTGGCACACTCATTAGGGGAATTAGGTAAGAGGATGACATCGACATTATGTAGGTGTCTTTCTCGTTTAGCAAATAGAGCCAGACGGTTTGGGTGTTTCCTTTCTCTAAAGTAAATTCCACGGGCTCTCATGTTACCATTAAACCCAGATTCGATTAAGCGTGATGCTGTGATAAGGTTGTTTGAGGCTTGAGGTATTTCAACTACGTTGTCCAACACGATCGGTACGCCAAAGGGTCGACCTTGGCGATTAACGCCCATAATGCAGACTGGACCAACGAGTTTTCCCTCAACAAAGGTATTATCAGCAGCAAGTTTGACCTTGACAGTTCTGCATAGGGATCTATCAATATTTTTACCACGAGAACGCATAATAGAAATAGATGCAAAAGAATCGAGCCCAAAACGTACAATAGGGGGTTTAGGGCTAAAATGTTGGGCGGTATCCTGTAAAGGTGAGATATCATGCAGGGCACATACATTATGGTGTACACTCTTGGGAAGTTCATCCTGTAATGATAGGCCAAAAGCAACATAATCTTCTCCCCACTTTAGGTTAGGATCAGTTACGCTGGAAATGTTTGGTTCCCAGTTGGGTGTTGGGGGTTTCGTGATCTTCTAGATCGCTGAGGACGACTAGGTTGTTGCGTAGCTTGTTGGGGAGGCAAAGGTCGTTGCGGTTGAGTGTTAGGTGGGCTCGGACAGGTTTGAACAGTGTGACGGGCGCCTCCACAATGTTCACAGACAATGTTAACCGGGTGCATTTGGGTACATTGGGGAAAAGGTGAGTGGTTGAACCGCAGGTTTGACAAAGTTTTTGCACATTATTGGGGGCAGGCAAAGATACACTTGAAACATGGAAAGGTGGTGGTGTAGAAAAATTTTTACCGTATGGTTGGCAAAGGGCAGTAGACGTTTTCAAAAATGGCTGGTGTGTTTGGAGTAAGGAGGTCTGAACCGTATCTAGGGTTAGTAGTGCAGGTGTGTTGCATAGAATTTCTATGATGGTTTGCAAGTGTGGGAAAGGGAGGCCTTGCAACAAATACATACACACTTCAGCTTCTTCTATGTTACGCCATGCAGCGATACAGTTCCTATAATGGCCCCTAACACGTGTGACATAGGAAGTGAGTGAATCCTTAGGATAAAGAGAAATTCTGGTCAGCTCTATGAACATATTAGTAACCATGGCTTGGGTTCGTACACTGTAGGTCGCCGTTATTTGGTCCCATACTCGCCGTGCTGATTGTATGCCTTTAAATTGAAGTAAGAGTTCTGGACTGATGGTCCTAAATAGGAAGGAAAGGCATGCGTCGTTTTTTCCTTGCCTAATAGCTAGGGCTGCTGGGTCGTCGCGTGGCCTGTTACCGTGTAGGACGGGGCCCAGCCAGTCTTCAGTCCTGGCAACACATTCTACATACATGGACCAAATATAATAATTCATTTCTGTGAGGTGGGGTACAGCTTTATACATCGGCATTGGAACATACTGTATGGTAGGTGGAAGGGGTTGCTGTTGAAACCAATTAAATGACATGATTGGAAAGTCAAAAGTCGTTAGTATGATCTACCAAAAAGATACAAGGAAAATAAAAAAAGGAGCATAAAAAAGGGCACGAGTAACTGTCATACAGCATACGAGGATGCACAAAAGGGTGATCGTTACACAAAGGGGTTTGGACATAGATTGAAACGTTATCTTCGGCATGGGAGGAAAGGAAATATTCGTCATTTTCAAGTGTGGTCATTCGCAGGAAAAAAGACTTGGGAAATTCAGTGCACAAGGCAATTCGTGAATAAATCCGTAGGAGCATAACAGTCGTTGGTTTTAAAGGAAAAGTCACAACAGGACATCACGTAGCAGTTCCGTTAGGTTAGAAGCACAAAATGGCGTTTTTCCATATAGGGAAAGCATCAAAGTCAAAAAAGGGGCGGCGTCAAAAGTGAAGACGGGACGAAATTTTTTTCCAATATTGCTACCAAAGTGGGAAAACTTTACGTTTTTGGAGTGGGGAGAAATGGAGGGTTATGAGGAAAGTCCTATCATTCTTACTGCAAATCGTCTGAATGGGGGTGAGGTCCGGGATACGCACAAATTCCGCTACTACATGAGTCACAAGAAGAAAAAATTACCATTAAACTCGAAGATACGCTGGATTCATACGGGTTTATTAGTTGCAATATAATGTGACGGCTTTACAACGGAAAGGGGAGAGAAGTTGAGTGTGTGTTTACTGGGTCCGACACATGGCCAAGAGTTCGAAACTTAATATTGTACGGCCATTAGGCAAACGGGAATCATTACGGCAATCAATTTCGTTAGGGCCCAAAAATGGTCATAACTAGGATAAGAGGTTCGTAACTTACAGAAAGTTGCGTTGGGAGAAAGGACGATTGCAGGCTACTCCTTTTCACAGAAAGGTAAGAAAATGGGCAGGACAGTCGGACCAAGTCGCATAGGAATACACTGGACGGGAGGCAACATAATTACCGCCGTGGGAGTCGGCACATATCAAGGACGAGAGAAAAAACAGAACATCATACGGCAGAAATATGGAGGATAAGAGAAAAAGGAACTATTAATCACATATACATGAGCATTGTCGTGGAGCAAGAGCTCGGGCAAATAAAGAAAAGTACAGGTAGAAATTATATAAACACGAAGCAAAGCATCTTTTTAGGAGGTCGTACAGGTAAGGACATCAGCACCAAGAATAGGTAAAGTACAGTACATATGAGCTGAGCGTAGCGTAGCGAAAGGCAATGAGATGGGGAAGGAAGGGAGACCAACACACAGCTCGGTGACCCATAGAGTATAGGGTAATCAGCAATAGCTATTTCATTAGCTAACGGAAGGCTGAGCGTTAATGGACATTACATTTAATGACGAAAGGCATGTGACATTGTGTCATAATCTACAACACTGTATATTACAACTGCAATCTATTAAAATGTTGCTGTTGACGGCAGCTAGTCTTGAATGCAGTATTTTGGATCAGAAACTGTAGTTCTGGAATGAAACTAGCAAGTCCCGTCTTGCAAGAACTGCAGTTGAAACATTACACTCATAGAATATAATTCTCTCATAGAACTGCAGTTCCAGTGAAATGCAATTCAAAATTGGAGTTTCCAGAGTTCTTAAAGAAACTTTACTTCTAGTCTATAAAATTTACTGTAGTTGTGTAGTGGCTCTGCAATCAGCCCACAAGAATTACAGTTGAAAATAATACTTTGTAAAACACAGTTCTGTCACAGAAATGCAATTACATTTTTTCAAGAACTGCACTTCAACACTACAGTTTTTTTCTTCTTATTTCCAAAATAGTTATTATTTTATTATTTTTTTCACTAATCTTAATTGTATAATCTTATTTCATCCAAGTAACTAACTACAATGTCACGCATCGAGCCCTTCTCGTCTGTTCCCAACCATTGTAAATACACATTGGGAAGCTCTCCACTGTCGTAGTTCATGTAGCCAAAGGTGGAGAAAGTATTTTGGGGCTGGGAATTTTTAATGGGAAGGACATTAGCGTGCTTTTGACCCGTTGAGGTGTATTCACCTGATGAGGTATATTTCTCTAATTCAATTATCTTCAATTTCAATATTATATTCTCTTTGTTCCTGTCTCTGTGTTGGATGGTCCAGTACTTGGTTAGAAAAGCTGTTGAATAGATTAAATTTCCTCTCAGTCGATCGAGACCCATTATCTTTGGCTCTTTAGTTAGTCTTATATTTATACTCATCTTCGCCTGTGTTAGTACCTGCGAGCTTTCAAATATAGGGTGAGAGAATCGTGCATTGTACTAATTTCAGCCCAGTTTTAGGATCGTACATTAATGCTTTATCAGTCGTAAAGGAAAAAAGGAAAAATAGTCCGTTTTGAACAGCCCGTTTTGAACAGCCCTTTTTGACAAATTAGCAACTGCACGGTTGGATGGGGTCAGGCACTCTTGCAAAATGTTTCTCAAATGCACCGCAGCGTGAACAAAATGAATTTAGCAACTGCAAGATCTCACGGCGGGTCGTGCAGGTGCTTCATGAGCATAAATATTGCGTGAGTGCTTTGGAATATGTAAAATGACGAATTAAGAACTTTTTAGAATGGGGAAAAAAGGGAAAAATAGGGAGAAAAACAGCTCATTTCTAGAAAACCCCGGCATTTTGATATTTTTAAAAACCTGTTTCTAAATGACTATATTTATTTTTGCGGGATTTGTTTTATAATTATTGGTGGTGGTGTTACTGGTGGGGCACCTCCGGCATTTTGTCATTTTTACTCTACTTCTAAACAAGCAGCTACAGTGACTACTTATTTCGCATCCGGTCTTCTGCACACTTGTGCCACTACCAATGGTGAGGCACACACCTCTCCCACGCATTGCAACAGCTATCTTTATTAACTAATCTAAAAGATATAACCATCAGAATTGCCGGTAAAAATGTGTTAGCTTTTAAACTAATTTTAGATTTTAGGCGTATTTGTTTAACTTTTAGGCCTAATTCTTACCTGCAGCTTTTAATTTTGTAAGTATCAGCTAACGAATATTTGAATTGTATAGTAAACCTTATTCATTTTTGCAACACGGTGCGGGTGCACAGTTGAAGACTAAAATGAGCATTTTTCGCGTTTTTTTATGGTGGTGTTGCTTTTTAGGGCATTCCCTATGTGTCTTTTTCGTGGAAGTGCGTCGGTTTCCCGATGGTGACCACGCCTCTTTTTCAATCGTGTAATTTTATAGTTTTGTTGAAACAGCAATGATGAGCATTGGCCCCCTGCACCAAGCTTTTTTTTCATACTGGCGAAAAAATTAACGATTGCTGTATCCCAAAACCGGGTTATTTTGGATATAGCAATATGGATAATTTTTCCTCAATAATGGCAAGACTCTTGGAAGGTTGGCTTATTTGCTTAAAAATGAGCAATTTTTTACATTTTTTGACCGTGATGTGGAAAGGAATCTGATCAATTCGTGTAACCTTTTTATTATTTATTTTTGTCTTCCTATCTTCAGCTCTACACGCGTTCAAGGCTAGTGAGGCTAGTAATCTGATTTTTCAAGGATAAAGAAGGCATGGATGTGCTATCAAAAAACACATTTCCTGAACTGACACTTTAAAATGATTACAATTACATGTAACAGACTTTTTTACTACAAAAACCGTAAAAATACATTTAAAAACTTTGTGTATATAATGCGTATTTTTGCGTTTCTCTGCCTTGATTTCATCTCGCGTGAAACAAGTGCTTTGGTGAGCACTTCACCTACTCGGTCAGAACCGAAGATTAACAAATAGTAAAGGGAAAAATTCGTATCAAATCGCTCTCTAAAATAACCGGAAAAACCTTTCTGGTGAGTAATCTTCAAAGTTTTTGTTGCATCTGCGTATTTTATAACGAGTGTTTAGTGTAAAATAGCCAATACGATATTGGCCTAGCCTCTATACAATACCTACCATCGTATGAATCAATCAGCACAGAGGTCGCGACTTGTGGGCAGCGCCGGATAAACATTTCTAGATAACGGCCGAAAATTGTGTTTTGTGACTAAAGAATTAATTAACGGGTGACAAAGACGTGAACAATCGATTGTTAGGTCGTGCTAAAATGGAAGACGAAGGCTTAAGTTTTGAATCAATGTCTCTGTTATCGTAAAAACGGATCAACGATGCGTGGTGTCCAAGGCCTGTGTGCGCCCATGGCTTTGAGTTGATCCACTCTATAACGAACCACGAGCGTTACATTTCCTATCTCTCTATAAGGAACTGTTTTAGCTGCGAATAGAGTAGAGTAGTGACCATCCTTCAGAACGTTGGCATTTGAATGGGCTTTGTGTCACCTTCACAAAGCCCATTCAATTTATGCCTGAAAATTAAGCAAGTACTTTAATCTCGACCGAGAACTGGTTACAGCTGAATATTGTAGTTTACGTAGCGTACAAAAGAATTAAAAAGCAGTGCAAAATGATTTCCGTTAGTTGAATTTTGATGCTTAACTTAAGGAAAAAACTGTTTCTTGTTTTAGTCAACCCAACCTAAAATTCTGATAAGCTATTCTATTCTCGTGAGCACTTATGATTTGTCTTTGCTGTATTTCTGATAAAATTTTGACCATTTCATTTCTATGCTCGTCGTGGCCGGTTAAACTGTATTTGTACAAAAGTCTCTGTGTTTTACTAAAATCATTAGGATTATCGTAATATTTATAATGAACTCGAATTACCCATTATTTTTAACCATGCCTGTCCCTTTTTCTTAGATTTCATGTCTTTCAAAATCGGAAAGATAATAGACTTGTACTTAGCAATAAGATTAGTTTTGGGTTTACGAGTATCTGGGTCGTTGTGATAAATAGCGTTAGTAGTTTTTAACATGTTCGCGTAAGCTGCTTTAACTTCTGGAGAGAGGGAAGTAGTTTTTTCTTTGAAAACTAGCAAATTCCAAAGCCCACGTCTCCCCACATATTGCTCCACCTCGACCACTAAGTCATTCTAAAAAAATTTAACGACTTTATTACCAAATGTCAGCTCACCTTTTTTCCTGTCATGTTAAAACCTGAATACTGGGTCAGTGTCCTTAGGATTTTCGAAAAAGTTTGTCAAGAAATATTTAACAGTGTCTCCAATAATCCAAACTATGGAGGGACCTTAGAGTGGCGATGTTGTGATGCTCCGGGGAGTGGATATGTGTCTAGCTTGTCCATGGAATATAAAGGAGGGAGTTTAGGATCGGTGCTCGTAGTTGCGTATTCGGTTTTGGACTTGAGAGGAATTCGCATTATAGGAGCTTCAGCCGGACTTGAATATTCGGCAAGACTGAAATCGAGAGGGGTCAGCAATGTTTTCTAACTAGGAGTAATTGCAGGGGACGATGATAAACCCAGTGATTCGTAGTCTTCCTTGTCACTTTCTTCCTCTTTGTAAACTTTAATAGGGATAGTTTGCGTGGCTAGAGTATTTTTTATCGCTTTAGTTTGCGTGGCTAGAGTGTTTTTAATCGGCGTAGTTTACGTAGCTGCACCTAGGACCGATCTTGGTTTCAGGGTGCTTACTACCGGTTTTAAAAATTTTTGTAGTGATTCTTCTTGCTCTCTCTCACCCAAACGTCGATTTAAAAACTTTTAGTTAAACGTCTGTTGAGTTTTGCGATTTCTCGTTTTGTCTCCATACTTTTGTTTAATAGGTAAAAATGAACATTTATATCTGCCCTTGTTTCACGTTTTGTTAATTGATAAAAAAAACCATAAAGTTTTTTTCAGCATGTTCTACACAGCGTTTTAAAGTCTGGAAATTCCATGTCAGTGGTAGCGTGATTCTCATAAACGTGTTTTAAATTTAACTCATCGACGATGAAAAGGATTATTAAATTCGCATTGTCTCTGACCACTTGTTTTGGAATTCTCGTGTACGACTGATTGCAATAAAAAACATCAGCTTTTGAATGACGCCCTTGAGCGAAGTAACATTCAATGTTTTTTTTTTTGCTTATCTAAAAGGCAATCGTAAAAAAGAATCAGGTTTCGAAATTTAGGTTCCAGTTTTTCGGGCGGAATTAAATCTATTTGACAATCGTGAAAAAATGTGACATTTTGTCCAATTTTTTCCTCAATTTCGCCGAATAGATTGTAAAGTTTTGTACTTTGCTTGACATAAAGTTTCACTGTAAATAAATAACTGATCGTAGTCAAGCCATTTTTCGTTACATATGAAATTAAATAGTAAGTTAATTTTTCCGCAATTTAGGGGACCTATAATTAAACATCTGATATTTGAAGGTAGAAATGGGTTATTTTTAGGACCTTTCTTAGGTACGAAAAAGTCGTAGTTTTTATTTCCATTTTTTTATTTACACATTTTTTATGTTTACGGAGATACCAAACCCGTATAGTCTTCATCAGAAAATTTGTCATTGATAGTATCGGAATGGGCCACTCCAAAGTTTACGTTGCCCATAATTTCACGTTGCTGGTAATGTACACTGCATTAATTTCCCAGTTGACTTCCATCCAGTTTATAGCATTATAAGATTGCAAGTAACCATGGCTTGTCAATAACATTTTTGTTAAGTCGCCTTTTAGTTTTGTGATATCGTCGTACACTCAAGTTCTAAGACAGAGCGGTTTATCGCTGTCATTTGCCTTTTGCAAGGGGAGTAACAGAAGGAAGCCGTGTGCATGGAATTAGAATAATTAAAAATAGTCAAGGATAAAGGTTTCTGCTCGTCACACTCGAGCTCTTGTTTTTTTACAGATATACTTTTCAACATTTTTCGAATTTCTGGGTCGCTGGACAAAATCCAACCTTTATATTTTGATTTTTCGATCGAACGGGAGTACCCGACCCTTTTAAATCGTTAACCTGTATGGAAGGAGGCAAGGAAAACTTTACACCATTGTTAATCTTAGTATCTTTCTCGTTCTTAATTTTCAGCAAGTTATTTGTAAGTGATTCGAGAGAATCGTTTGCCAGTTCTGTTGACACGTCTTGAGGTTTATCTATATTCCTTTTTTAGTATATTTATTGAAAGAACGACCTTGAAAATAACCAGAGAGGCGGGTCATCTTACCGGGCAATCGATTTGAAGCTAAGAGTCGGCATTAAAGACCTGATTTGGGAAAATATGAGGTACAAAATTATGAGAAATAAAGAAATGACAACTGCCACGATTGGAAGCCGAACCCAGAACAGTCACGTACTAAACTGAGTATATTAATTGTATGAGGATGTCCTGGGTTCTACTCCCTATTGGAGCAGCTGTCTTTTTTTTGAGATTGTTGTGTGTTGTATTTCCACAAACCAATTATTTAGTGCACGAAGTTTTGCTTCATTCCTTAATCTGTCACCGTGTCATCTACGCTGGAGATTTTTGTGCAGGGGAGAAGAGGGCGGCATAATTCACATATTTAAAGAAGATGTCAGAATAAGTACGGACAATCATTGGAAAAGGACGAGAGGAGAAGTGGTGAAGTGATGGGAGTTGGTCCAAGAGGACCACCTCGGCTAGGGAACGTTTTAACCCCCGAAAACAACTATGATAAACAAACTAAGAGTTTAACCAAAGTAGGAGCCGGTATCGAATCTGAAGACCCGGTAAATTATTCTCAGAACAGAACTCTGGCAATGGATGTTCAAAAACTTAGAACAGAATTGCCTCCTACCATTAGTCTTATCACCGACGAGTTGGTTTCCGCGATTTCTAGCTTCAAAAAAATACGTTGTACTTAGATGAATCCGACGGGAATTTTTACGCGAAGAAAAGGCAAATTAAGATACATAGCTTTCCCCCTGCACGCTGCTGACACAGCAACAAAAGTGTATGTTAACAGTAATTGCTTATTATAAGATGACCAGAATGTATAATTCAATGCAGCGCAGAAGCCGATTAGAAATTTTAGTGAACCTACTTTACTGAGTGACGCAGCTATGAAGAAATTTGAGCATGAAAACAGTTTCATGCTTATCAGTTTCAGCATGAAAAGCCCACTGGAAAAAAACAGGCGATTGGTAGGTTAATTCCGGTCCTCTTTCGAGCTTTGTATGTACAAGTTCTGGTTTAATTCATAAAGAGAATTTATACTGCAGCGATCCGAGCGTTGCATTAGTTGCTAAATGTAAAGTAGGAACGAGAGCCCTTTATATTACTAAATTAAAGGACGAGCACTCGACACCTACTGTTTACGAAAATCTATACGTAATAGAAAAAAAATGCTCATCATGGTACAGGCATTCGAAGAGTTTCACACAGAAAACGTTTATTTCCAGTTAGATTTGCACATTAGTTTTCAATAGATGACTCGTTTTATCCCATCTAAAACAGCTTCATAATTACGAGCCTCAAAAAAAGTAACTAGGAAATGCAAGCAAAAAGGCCGCACCAAATTTGGTCAAAGTTTTGTACGCGTTCGTAATTGTATTTAATTCCTGGTCCCAAGTAGTTAACCACAGAATGTGACGGAACCATGTTGCCAAAAAAATGCGAAATAAGAGGGTTCTCCCGGAACTGTGGAATAGGCTACCCAGTGACTTCCTTCTCCATTATGGAAATCTTCCACGTTTACAATTTCGTTTTCACCAGTAGGCCAAAGTTTTAAGGGAAGCGTGTCTTTACTAAAAGTACCACTAATATTTCGGAATTTTCATTACTCTAGCCAACCCATTTAAATCAAAGTTCGTTAAAAGTTCGTCAAAGTTGATTAAACCCTGGGTGGTCTTAAGTAAAGACCTCTGCCACGGGCGATTTTTTTACATCGTTTTTTGCTTATTTTTTTTCTTGGAGCCGGAAACTTCCACTTGCTTGTGATGTCGAAATAGTTCAGCCAGAATTTTTGCATCTTTTTGTTTTCTTTATGGCAGATACAACTCCCACAATCCCTCTCACCAACCCTCCAATACCGACTAAAATTAGTCCTAGCTTGCTAACGGCAAAAAGCCCCCATTCTTTTTTCATGATCTTGTTTTGAGCAACATACCTTTTTATTATTATTATTATTTAATAAACAACTTCGACTTTGCCTCTATCCAACTTTAGATTCATTTCCTGTGGCCATTGAGCAGAGCATGACAGGTGGCATTAGTTGGAACAGCTTATCTAAACTTCAGTTTGACTTGTATGTCCATGATTCCCGATTGACTGTTTGGAACAATCCAACACCACGACAGGATAGGCTTTCTTGAACTGAAGAAAGTCAAAACTAAAATTTTTGGTATTGTTGGAAGGCTGCCTAAATTGCTGCGGCATTCTGTACAAACCAACCAGACCAATTCTGTACTCTCCAGTGGCAAAATTAGTATTTAAATCGAGATACGAATAACGCTCGAAATTTAGAGTCACGTGAGCATCTCGAAGACTGCAGTGGTCAAACACACCGGGATTTGTGACTAAGGAGTCCTGCCTGTTAGTTTTAAAAGCTAGAACTTTCCACTTATTTTTTTCGACCACGGAAGTATCAGCACGCACCAAGTGAAGCTGGTATTTTGAGGGAGCATGCAGCTGTCGTAATGCCAGTGCCTAAATCCTAAATCCACGGTCGCTCCATGGTCGATGAGATTGTAGAGTTTAAGTTTTTGCTTGTCCGATGCCATCATGTGGGGAAAGTGTCATCTAACGCTATTCAGAAGGACTAAACCATTGGCAGCTGCCTCGGCTTTGAAGATGGCATTCGTGTCACTCGCTCGCATGTGTGTGAGCACGAGTTTAGTTCAGTAGATTAGCTTATCGTAATTTTCGAAAAATCCCATGACGTGTTTCAATGGGATGGCGAAGGTAACGCTTCCCTTAGGAAATATTGCAACGATGATGGATGTGTGCTGCTATTTGAATCGCTAGTTTTTGGTTAGTTGAGTAGCGACTGACACAGCGCTATCCAACGCCCAGCATTGGCCGAGTAAAGCCAGTTGCTCCGTCGAACCGTAAGTGAGCAGTCTCTTCATTAGAGTGCCGAAACCTGTATAATTTAACTCGTCAACTTGTTTATTACCAAGATGGTATTGGTTATTAAAAAACAGGAACATGGAAGCATTATTAATCAACTCCGCTACGTCGAGTCATCGTCCTTCAGTAACCGCCCTTTAATCAGGAGGTAACTGTTAGCAACGTGCAGAAATAAATCTTGGTTTTCTACATGCATGCCGATTTCTGAATTTATGTTGTTGAGATTGGTGCCAACAATAAGAATTTATTCGTGATACCTTCGAAAGGCTCTTTGATTTTTAAGTAATTTTCTACTTGCTCATTTTCTGGGTGTTGTTACAAATTTGAGGAAATCTTTGTTTCTTGGGGTTAAACTGTTTACTTTTTTGTTATCTTTAATATTAAGAAAGTGTCCTTTCCCTTTTTTCCAAACACGAGCATGTTATCATTTTGTTTTTATTTTTAGATCTCAAATGAACATGCACAGTGAGCGTCTCTCCATTTAAATCCAACGGCTTATTGGACTGAGATGTGAGCCAAACTCTTATATTTCTGATTAACACTGACAGATTGGGAGATTAATTAAATTATTTGGGAACTCGAAGATTTTGAAACCGGGAGGTGAATTTGGATAAAAGTAGTATAAAGTCGGTTGAGTATCGCTGTTTAGGTAAGAATTGCCTATGATATCAAGGTGTACAAAAATTGTATTGACAATCATATGTCGATGATATTTTGACTTTCGCAACTTCTGACGTAGTTGCCCAAGTCAAACACCAAGACTAGAGCCAAACTCTTATCACCTGAAATAGATATTCCGTAGTACGGATTGCTAATTATCAAGTTGGGTTCTTAAAGTGTTTAGATTCGAGAGAATCGTAATGGCATCCTTGTCGTGACCATTCGCATCTATCGCTGATTTGAGAAATTTGTTCAAATCATCGATTTCATAAGGACCGGGACTCACTAACACTTTCTGCCAGGACGCACTAGCATTGGTCGTGTACTAAAATTCGTTATTTTTTTGAGGTGATGTTCTGTATGCTGTTATAAGTGGCTAAATTAAGCAGAGCCAAGTCGTAATTTTTTTCCGAGTCAAAATGGATAGCAGTGTTTAGAATGATTTTCAAGTCGGAGTATTTGCTGGTAAAAATAATTGAACAGGAATCCATGAAGTCTTTTTTTAAAAGAGATATACTGGGAATGAAAAAATATTGTACTATAGTACAAAAAGAGCAACCGTAAAGAAATCGTGATGAAATATTGCGTAAAATGTAAACATTCGACTTCTAATGAATCGAAACCCCCAGTTTTTACAACTTCACAAAACAACAGACCGAGCGATGTATGTGGTACCAAAAAATGCTTATTTCGTCAAATTGGGAAAGGGACTGGTAAATAAAATCATAGATAACTTACCCGTTGAAATGCATTTACCGGGATATCAATACTGCAGTCCTGGAACTAAGCTGAATAAGCAACTGGCTCGAGGGAATCCTGGAATAAATAAACTAGACGAAGCGTACAAGGAACACATATAGCTTATGCTGAAAGATCAGATTTAAAAGACCGACAGGCTGCCGATGAAGTTTTAATTTCAAAACCTCAAAGAGAGAGAGAATCCTCCTCTGGCGTAGCGGGAAAAAGTAGCCGCTTCCACCGTTAAGAAAATCATGAAACAAAACTCAGGTTCGGAATAGGAAATAAAAAAAATGGATCAACTCGTAAACGAACTTCACAAACCAACGCGGAAAAATTTTACAAGACGAAAAGTGAGTGTACCTGGCCTGAACAATCTATGGCACGCTAACTTGGTGGAAATAATACCGTACGCTAAAATTAATAAAGGGTTTAACTACCTACTGACCTGCATTAACATCATGTCCAAGTTCGCTTGGGCCATTCCCCTTAAATTTAAATCTGGCATAAACGTTACCAAAGCTTTCAAGAAGATACTCGTAGGAGCAACACCCCCTAAAAATTTACACGTCTATTTAGGCAGTGAGGTTTACAATAAAAACTTCAAAGCGCTACTAAGGCGCCATAACATCAACATCTACTTTACGAACTCTGAGAAGAAATCGAGCGTGGTAGAACATTTCAGAAGAACACTGAAAACTCGAATGTGAAAAAGATTAACCAGGCAGGGGAATTGCAAGTGGATACACATTTTCGACGAGTTGGTTTTGCGTTACAACAACACGGTTCATACACCACAAAACTGAAACCTAGGGAAGTAACCAGATGTCACGAACCATTGCTGAGACGAACTATTCCGAAACAATGGCTAAAAAAAACCCAAACTTGCCGTAGGAAATAAAGTCAGGATATCTAGAGTTAAAAACATTTTCGATAAAGGGTTATTTGCAAAATTTTACTAACGAAGTATTCACGATCCGTAAAATTCAAAAGCACAACCAGTTACATATTTTTTGAAGGATGAGTCAGGTGAACCGGTGTTCGGAGGTTTCTACGAACAGGAAATTCAAAAAACCCTAGTAGCAGATTTATTTCTAGTGTAGCAAGTGTTACGTAAAAAGAAATGAAAAGATGGTAAAATGGTTTATTTCATTAAATGAAAACTACGTTTCCAAATACAACAGCTGGATGGATAACACAGATAGTTCAGGCTGAATTCACATGCCCATAGGCAAGAGCACTGACTGCATCATCGCATACCCTTATCTTGTCATTGTAGGTACTGAAAGCCAACTTGTTGATGGTGTCAGTTTTCAGTTCGTGCCCCTCTGAACGAATGTAAGACCCGAGGTTCTTACGACGCTATTATTAAAAAACATATGCTTGTACATTTCATGCATGACTTATGCTGTTTTTTAATGCATTTGCAAGCCATTTTGTTCTTCCCATCCAACTGTAAAACGTTGTAGAGCTTAGACTTTAAACCTACAAACACATCAATTGGGCAACCCGAGCTCTCATCTTTGATCTTCCCCAATACTTTTGTGTTGATGTTGGAGTGTAGGAAATATTCTTTAGCGTAGTCCGATGTTTCGGACAACGACGCATCTTCTTCCATATCTTTGTAAACATCGTTTGTTTCTGTTGAATAACACTAGCTATCAGTATCTGTAACTAGGAGTCTACATTTCTCCGGTCCATACTTTTTCTTCATGTGATCATAGTGAAACTGGTAGACTAATAACTTGACAGTTCCAAGACACTAAACTCAACCATGGTGGGTTTGTTCAAGATGATGTTTGCGGGAGTCTTTGTAAAAATTACCAAATCCTCGTTTAGAGACCTGAAACTCGTGGTGTTGTTTCAGATGTGTACTTGATGGCTTTTTCTTTCATCGTTGCTATCAAGTCGTTCAATCTCTTGCATTTGTTTTTGATCGTCTTACAAAATTGCTGTTATTCATCAGTTTGTAGAGGTTTTAGTAAAAATCGTTAGTAGCTGCTTGCCATTTCTCGTTATTAAACTCGATGCACGGTTTCAGCCAAGGCACTTGCTTGAAACTGATTGCTCTGTAAATTTTCTTGAGGACCATGCCGTGAGAAAGGTAGTATTTCAAATTCTTATAGTGCACCTCATACTTTGTCTTTGAGAAAAGGTTAGGGGAAAGCTTTAGTTCTTTGCTGTACGTTAACCACAAGTCCACGATTGCCCGACGGTTAAAAGGAGAAAGTATAGACTTTGTGATTTTCATTTGATCCGAAGCTAACGGGAAATCATTGTGTGATGCATGAAACGTCTCCGAGTATTCCAAAGCCACTTTTAATATCAGCCCCGTATCACTCTCGTCTCCGTAATTATCGAGATTTATATCCTTAAGTCGGTCTTCCGGCATCCATTCGTACCCTTTGGTTTGCAGATATTCGAACATTACACAAACGTACAATTTGTTGAATTCCAAAAATATGATGTAAGAATTCTTTTTATCAGGTTCAAAGGTAGATGGTATATACGAGTTGTTGGCTTTAGAGTATCTTCTAACTCTAAAGGAGACACCGCCTCTTATACCATTTTTCACCATAAGATGCATGTCAATCTCAGTGAAACGATACAAAGATACTCCCGTCCTCTTTAGCGCCACATCCCAAGATAGCGAGGGTGTAGATATGTAATGGAAGGGGTCCAATCCGTAACTAGCCAAACTTGTCACTATAAAAGCCACTCTTGTCACTCTGTTTTCAAAGACATCGGCTAAAAGCCCGATGTCTGTCCACAAATACAAATCGTGGTAATCTCCAAACGTTTTGCATTTGCCTTAATACCAAATCTTCATCGCTTGTTCGGAAGATTCGGAGAAGATCGTACCTTTCAACAACGAGGTAAACGCTGACATGGGAGGTAAACACTCTTCCTCAAACACTCGCACGTTTGTCAGGTATTTGTAAGGAAACACATCTTATCGCCTAAGATCTTGTACGATTTCCATCGATTCATCTTCGAAAAACTTGTCCGGAAATGTTAAAGCGCTTGGGTGAAATGTTAAATTGGGTGAAAATTGGGTGGTTTTATTTTCATCGATAGTCTAGTATTTATGACGGCATCGTTGGAAACTTTACCATCGAACTTAAAGTGCTTTAAGTTTAAAGCTAAAGTTTCCAACGATGCCGTCATAAATACTAGACTATCGATGAAACTAAAACCACTCAATTTCATGAGCATTCTTTCCTTGTTCTTAGTGATGATCCTGACGTTGCGCAGAGCGTTCACATCTTTGAACGAATTTAAAGCTTTCATTACGAAATGACTTTCGTATTTTCCGAAATTATGCATAACAACCTTTATGTTTTTGTTCAAAGTGTAAGCCAAGTTACACTTGCTGTGCGCGCTGTGCTATTCACCGATGATATGGTCATGGTTTCATACTTTTGTAAACACATTAAATTTTCTTGGGGTGTGGTAAATGCTCTGTGTTTGCAAAGATGGCACACTGCATCAGTTTTGTAGCGCAGTCACTCTTCTTTGGTTAAACGATTCATCCTTTGCTTGTGGGAATCCACGTAAGCCACGATTCTTTTTCTGATCCTCTAATATAGTTTCCAAGAAAACCTTCACACAGTCTACTACTCTGTGCTACTGTTTCGAAAATACTCCACCTAAGTAGTCCACTATCACATAGACAAAACTGCTAGCTTGGTGTATGTGGTTAACTCTGGTGTATGTATCGTTTCCATCACAACTTGAGACTGGGTGCAGCACCACTTCAAAATCCACGTATGCTATGTATGAGTTCATTCTTGAAATTCTTAAACCAGATAACGTCATTGTCGGGCAATGAGGTCTTTTGAAATGGAACTCCCTTGCAAGAAGGAAGGTGGTTGTTTCCATAACTGAAACGATTTTGAAAACCGTGTAGACAATGTCTGAAAAAAATAATTCAAGCGCTTTTTGGGTTTGAAAAGCGCGATGAATTTGTTGAAATCTTAAATCGTCACATAGTGTCCATCGAGAAGAAGCAAGTCGACGGACACGATAAACGAGTCACACAATAAACGTTCATCTTCCTCGAAGCCAAAAACCATGTTGTTGGCTTTTTCGAATGCCGCGATTTTGGATAAAGGAACGGGGTATTTATCTAACATGCCAACTACTAACTCCTGCACATGAGGGATGTAATGTTTCGTTTCCAGTTTGTTGCGGAGATGGGACAGGATGTACACTAGCCAACACAGACCACACAAAACAGCTATCATCCTGACTACGTATGTTGACCAGTATATCGGAGCCTATTTTCAGATTTCGGGGAGTAGCACATACCTTTTCCGGCAAATGGTCTATAGATTCTGACACATAGTTCAGTACACACACATTGCTTGACAACCCATCCACTTCCTTCTACAGCAAACTGTCCAATACTATGCAGAATCTTGTTTGACATTTCGGAGAGAACCTCCTTACGCCCCACTCTGGTCAGGTTGTAATTAAAATAGGCTTTAATAGTTTCGGTATTATCCATCGCTTTTTCGAAGAGAATGCACAATCCAATTTGAGCTTTTATGTTTATCATAAGACGTCGCTATATTGGTCTAAAATATTCTTATATTTATCTTCATAACGTTCCAACAAAATCATGGGTTCGTAGCACATTTCATCCGACTTAAACTCCCGCTTGAAAAGAAACAGCTTTTGAAAGCATCGTGCACTAGATCAAAACCTCCTAAATCCAAACTGAACGGCCTCATCTTGAGTTCGGTATCGTCGGTCACCTCCGTCTTGTCTTTCAAATCGTGAATTATATAGGACAAAGCCCAGTCGATTCTGGTAACCTCTATTATAGGCACGACTGGAGATCTGACCTTGTTTACTACTAGGTTGAAATTTACCGGCGTTTGAGAAACTATTCCATTCCTCGACAGAGATTTGAGTTTTGGAAAAGTCAATTAGGGTCTCTGTTTTGAAACCTCTCCAATTTCCATCCCATGTTGTTTTACATCCCCGCCACACTTGTGCTGTTTATGAGGCCGTCCGATTAAGTCTCACCGCATGATTTGCAGGTTACGTTACATTTTTCTTCGTGACACCTTCGTGCCACCGTTTATAACTATTCTCCCTGAACGTCTTCTTGCAGTATTAGCATGGGAAAATCTCAATGTCTAACATTGGAAGATCATGATTTTTATTTCATCGATCATCGACGGTCCTTTTTTTTATCTTCCGATGTCGAAACTGTCTCTTCGTTCAGATTAGACAAATAAAAAATTCTGGTATGAACCGTAGCTTGTTCCAAATCGGTAAAATACTTCCAACACTCTTTGCAGTAAAATATATCGCCAAACTTGATTTTTTCCATTAATCATTTTTTCGATGTTTCGATGTTTTCGATTACAGCACATATTTTTCCATCATAAACAATATGCCCGCAATGTACCAGAAATTACTCCTCTACAATTTCGGCAGTTCGTTAGACGTCAAGCGCAGCAGATACACGCTATTAAATGGCCGCATGGTGAAAATAAAATACTAAATTCTTCGTCCATACATATTTTGCAACACCTTGTATCTTATTTTTATTCTCGATAGTATGTTCATCTTTCTTCATTTCGATCGTTGATATTAAACTTGAAATAGAGTTACTAGCTATATAAACGCCAGTTTCTGGTATGAATAATTCTTCGACATTGAGTTGAGTGGTAATGCACGGATCTGGATTCGGGAACAGTATGCCAGTCAGTTGTAAATATCTTTCAATGGTATCTCGAACTGTATGTCTTTCGATAGCATCTCGAACTAACTCAGATGACATGCCCTCTTCGAGCACCATTTTAAAAATAAAACTACGTTTAATTGGGTCAATGTTAAACATTTTGCAAATACCTGAAATGTGGAATATTTTGTGTTGTTGACAGAAGTTGACATCGTCTTATCTCTACGATGGTTACCGCATGTTGTCTCAGTTATGAGTGTACTACACAACCTGATTACTGGACTAGCGTTTTTCATCCTTTTATTTCGATTTCTAGTGGGTCTTGATATAATCCTTCACTCACTCCAGGGATGTGATTCTTCCTACTTTCAGCTGATTTCTTCCTTTTTCGAGTTTTGAAATCAACCTAAAACGCATTAAAACACCTATAAATGTTACAAATGCAGTAGTTTCCTCCTTTTTCACCCAGAAAGGGTCACATTCCTGTCAATAGACATGTCTGTGGCATTTGTAGTAAGGAATGAGTTAAAACATTTGTTTGATATTATTACTATTACATTACATATTTATATTATACATTTAGATGTATAATACATATATGCAGTACAATGATAATAACAATATTTACAATTATATCCTACAATATAGTCATGTAAATTAATAGATTTTTTTGTAACTTATTCATACATTTTTTTATTATAGCTTCACGATGTACTCAACACGTGGTAACATTTCTCGATGGGTTGGACATAAGTAGCAGTTTCTCCCAAGCATGGAATGGTGAGTGTTACGTTGACGAAAAAGGTGAGACTGCCACTTAAATATATAATGACAAATAATTCACATTCCTTGTCGTTAGATTACCATTCTTGCATTTTTTCTGTAACTTGTTCGTATATTTTTTATTATAACTCGGTGGCAGTGATATGCAACAAGTGATAACATTTCTCGGCGGATTGGCAAATAAGTAACAGTTTTTTGTTGGCAAAAGAGGTGAGACTGCCACCTTAATCTGTTATAAAGATAATGACAAGTAATATGAACTACTTGTTAATGAATTATCATTCTTGTAATTTTTTTATTATACACACACATAAATATAAATTTATATATATATATATATATATATATATATATAAATTACCTGTATATAAATTAACGCCACGATTTGCTTAACATGTGATATCAGCTTTCTGTACACTAAAAAAAAACAATTAAAAAAAATCCAACCCATTGTTTTTTTTTAATTTTTGCAAGAGGTACAGATCCATAAGATCTAGATTTATATTTTCAGGAGTGGGGGGCATGAGGCTTAATAAATAGCGTGTCGATGGCTTGGTCATTAGCTAGATTTGCAGGCATGACAATTTTTAGCGAATTAGCTGATTTCAGCTTTTTTTTGTGCTGAACAACATTTCAATCAGTTTCAGGTTTTTATTTATATTTTTTTTTGGTACTTTTGAATTCAGTTTTTAACTTATGGCAGCTCTTCCATTGAAATTTAGATGAATCTTAAAAGCAACATTAATACGAACCTGAAAAATGTCCAGCTTATTTTCAGAAAAATTCATCGTATTTCTTTTTGGTTGATCAAACATATTTTTTAGCTTTTTTGTTCAAGGCCACTCCCATGTCTGAACTGGTTTAATATCTAGGTAATGTGTGCGGCGGTGGCAACCAGGACTGCTGCACTGTGACCGAGGTTGGTGCTAATGACCTAGCTATCGACATGCTGTTAAGTCTCAACCCTCCTCCAGCATGGGATGGAGTGTGGTCTTTCTGCCAAAAAGGTGAGACTGCCACCTAAATATGTAATAAACATAATGACAATTAATTCACATTACTTGTAATTAAATTAACATTGATTCGTTTTTTGTAACTTGTTCACACATTTTTTTATTATAGCTCTGTGATGGTGATTGCTCAACATGTGATTACCCTTGTCTGTGAAGTCAAAATCATCCAACCCCAGAATGGGATGGTAATGATCTGTTATCAAAAAAGGTGAGACTGCCACAAAATATATGTAATCATGGTTCACACAAAGTGCTTGAAGTCCTTGAAAGTGCTTGAAGTTGTTAATAAAAACTCTAGGCCTTGAATTTCTTGAAATTGTTAGCTCTGTATTTGAAAGGCATTGATTTAATTTTTTTTCCGTAATTTAAAATAATGCCCTAGCTCTAAGCAAGATAAAGACAAACTTGCAGGGTCTTCTTGCATGTTTGTTGTAAAATGTTGAGTTTTTCTTTTAAATTTTATTGTTCCAGATGTTTTCATTAGTTGTGTTACTTGGCTGTTATAATGAATCCAGGAAAGGTCTATGAAAAGTGCTGATAGGGATAAAGGCTGCTAGGAAAACTGTTTTACCTGCCTGGTAAAATTCTAAGGCAACTGACTTAACCTAACTTATTACAATAATAACACGAAAAAAAAACACCGGAACCATTTTTCAATGGTTTTTCCCCGACTCTTTTCCCGTTTTGGCTTTTTTCCCGTGCATAAAAAACCTAAAAATTGTATTGTTTAATGAGGTTGTTGGCTCTTTGCCGGGTAAGTCTAGTCCTTATTTAAGCTGAACAGTCTTTTTTGAGCAAGTTTGTTGAATAAGCAGGTCCTTGAAAATTTTAAATTGGTCTTGAAAAAGTTCTTGAAAAATTACATTAACTTTGGGAAAAAGGTCATTGAAAGTGCTTGAGTTTCTAGTCTGTGATCTTGTACGAACCCTGTATAATGAATATATTGACAATAGCATTACTTGTCGTTAGATTCGAATTTCTGGATTTTTTGTAACTTGTTTGTAGGTTTTTAAAAAAATTATAGCTCTGTTAGCTCCACGACGTGGTAACGCTGTTCAATGTGTTATAACATTTCCTGATGAATTGAAAATAAAGAACAGTTCCCCAGAATGGGATGAGGACTGTTATGTTGGCACTAAAAGCGAGACAGCCACATAAATCTGTAATAAGCATAAAGATAACTTGTCATTAAATAAAGAGAAAAAGAGTTAGGGAAAAACCATCAACTGGTTAAATCGTTTTTAAACGCTAATCGACGTCTTGCTATTGTTCAGTGAGCATTTACCTCTGGTGGTGTAAACACTAAGCTGTGAGCATATAAGGCTTTTGTTCCCCCCTTCTTGGAATATGCTACTCCTGTCTGGTGCCCTTATCTCATGCAGGATATGGAGCATCTCAAATCCAATCAGTGCTGTTTTGAAAAATCTCTGACTGGTATGCGTTACTTGCCATACAATGCCCCTAAATAAACTTAATTTGGAATCTTTGGATATATGACATTTTAAGGCCGACCTCATACTTACCATCGAAATTCTGAACGGTTGTTTGTCGGTTGACTTGCCTTTTTTCGACTTAAGTACCGTAACCTGTACCAGGGGATATATCCTAAATTGGTAGTCCGTCAAACTAGGCTAGATTGCCGAAAAATGTTTTTCTCTGTCAGGGTTGTTGCAGCTAGGAATTCCCTGAATGGAACGAGCAGACTATCGTTTCACCATCCGTTGCAGCCTTCAAGCATAACTTGGCTCTTTCTGACTTGACTTCTTTCCTAAAGAGGCCTGAACACTGTACTCTTTAGCTCCCACCGGCCCTTTTATTGTTTTAAATTTAAAAATTTTTAAATTCTTGGACAGGCTTTAGTAAAAAAAAAAAACTTTAACTTGTTTTTTAAACATTTTAAATAATTTTGTATCTTGATTATAATGACAAATGGTTTAGGCCTAGCTTTAAACTGTGATGCATTATTTTTTTATTTTTAAGAAACATTGACAATGATACAGCTTTTCCCCTCACTTGTTCCTCACATTTGACGATGCCATCAGTGACCACTGTGTCCCTGGTTGGTCTAACCTTGGTGGTAAGGAATTCATGACTCCAACCGAATACCACCTACCCTTCCTCTCTAGCCGGGCCATTGTCTTCATTTTAAACTCTTAAAATCCCAAAGTTTTGTAATTTTTAATTTTTTGTTTTAACTTTGGATGGCAGTTAGTGACCATCAGGTCCTTGCCAGTCCGGTTGTGTTTGCAACAAACTTATTATTATTAAATTATCATTCTTGCATTTTTTGTTATTTGTTCATACAGTTTTTATTATAGCTATGTTTGCTCCACGATGCACAGTATTGGACAGTGAAATTTAGAAAGAAAAATGTTGGCTTTTCTGCTTTGCTCCTTATGGATTACTTCCTCCATGCCGTGAATGGTTGCGGAAGTTCGATTATTTTAAGGTATTGGTTTCAGAAATGCCGAATATGCGTGTGGTTGGGCTTAAAATGTGCGTACGGACGAGGGCTACCCTCACACCGAGTTTCATCAAGTTTACACATATTTCATGTTGCAGGTTGGATAATGATAAACTGTTAGGAAGAAATAATTACGACATTAAGTCTGGTTTAGCTGTTAGTCACTCGATAACGATGAATCCACTTCTCGCCGGCGCGTGAAGACGTTCGAAGTAACCAGTGACTTGCAGACTGACCTTTAGTAATCTAGTCTGGATAAGACAAGTCTGGATAGAAGTCATATTCGCCACACGCAAGTAATTATTGGAAACTTTTTTCGCGAGGTTGAATTTTCTCATGTTTTGTGACCCGATTGTCGTGAAAAGTTCAGTTCCAAACTTTAAGTTTACTCCCTAATCCGACGACTGAGCCAACGTCTTAATGTTTAGAGGGGGCATGGAATACAAGGGCACAAAAACATCTACATGGTCGGTATTCGTTCAACCAGATCAGCTTACAGTTTCTTAATAATATAAATCTTCAATTCAACTTCATTCAACTTATAGTTAGAACTAGCACCGTGTCTGATTGCTTCGAACCTCTAACGTTCTTTTTTGATTGATGAAAGTATTCAACTCAGGAGCTTCATATTTCGGCATGGTATCTCGAATACTACTCAATCAGACTGTGCTTCGTGTTAGGAAGGGAGAGGAAGGGGTTTTGTAGGAGGGCGATTTCGCGCAGGAAGAGTAAACATTGTGAAACCTCTACTAATCACTACTACCGGCAAGACACTGCCAGAAAATCAAATTCCGGAAGTGGATTCGACTAAAGTAAAGGCTGAAAAAAAAATGAAAAAAGAAGCCCTGAAAAAAGGCTACGGAAATACTCAAAGGTAACTGTTTACTGTTTTCTTTAGGTTTTTTTTTTGTTTTTATAGGTTGGATTGGGAGGGGGGATTGTGGCTTAATGGCGCGTCGACCCTCAGTCACAGTGCAATAGTCTGGTTTGTCACTGCACCACGCATTAGAGATATTAGAGATATTAGGTTAGGTAAGAAATTTCACTAGGAAACGCTTTTATTCTTCAGCTTTTTCTTTCCTTAATATTCTTTTCCTCCGATTGTTTTCCTTCGGCTCCTATGGTTATATCCGACGTTTAAATATTTTTTAAAAATATTAACGGCATATCTTTTCCATTAGCTGTTTACTGTTTATTTCTATTTCTCTTTGTTTCATTCCATAGGCTTTTTTCCATTAGTGTTTTTTCCAGTTTTTTTCCCTAGCTTGTTTTTCCACGGCTTTTTTCTTCCTGAATTCAACGTTTCTTAGAAGCATTTCTTTAAAACGAAATCGCAAAATTGACTTTCAAATCGACTTTAAAACAAAATGAATTTTAAAACTGCTGCTCTATTTATATTTATAACAAAATGGAGTAATACTTTTAAAAATTAATTGAATACTTTACAGATAGGTTTTTTCACGCATAGTGATACTTTTTTCCTGGTACTGAACAAGCTGCCACATTTTCTTGGCCTATCCAGATTCCATAAATAGAGATTTGCAGTTCATGTGAATGGACCAACTTCATTCTGTGTTCAACAAATTTTTTTTCCAGTTGCAATAGCAGACACAGTATTGTATTTATTTTGCGGTTATTATTATTCTTTTATTGAATTTAACAATTTCAGAATATTTAAGGATATCCCATAACCAGGCATGATTAATCTATGTAGACTCGCAGTTGCCCCTTCCAAACTGTCTAAATTTCATTGTTCAATACTGCATTTAACACGTGATAACATTTCTGAATGGTTATTTTATTATCATCCCGGGTTTATTTTGTAACTTGATAGTCAATTTTTAAATTATAGCTCCTTGATATACTCAACGTGAGATAACACTGCTCGGTAAATTCGAAGTACACCCCAATCCCACCAGAATGGGATGGCATGTCGTCTGTTGTCATAAAAGGTGAGATACCACTTAAACCTGTAATAAACCTAATTACAATTAATGTAAATTACTTGTAGTTAAATACTTATTAGGGGGGAGTGAAACGGTGATATTTTTGTTTTTATTTTTTGTTTTTAATCCAATACCGCGTAAAACGTGACTTATATGATACAAATAAACCGTGTAATTTTTTTTTTATTTCCGACAATATCTTCTGCCTCCCCAATGCCTTTGAAATTCATGAAAAATGACAAATATTTGAGTAAAAACCATACTTTAAATTTTATTCATATTTATTTTTTCAAAACTCAATACCACACAAAAGCTACCTTGTACGACTAAAACATTAACACTGTATTTTTTTCATCTTGATCTGACAATATCTTCTGCCTTCCCAACGCCTTTGAAAATTACGAAAAATTACAAATTTATTACTATAAACCATATTTAAAGTTTCATTCATATTTATTTTTTTCTAAACTCAATACCTCGCAAAAGCTATCTTATATGACTAAAACATTAACACTCTTAATATCTTCTGCCTTCCCTACGCCTTTGAAAATGACGAAAATGTGAAATTTTTTACAAAACATTTTTAAAACTTTTTATTCATTTTTATTTTTTAACTGCACAAGATGTTCACAATGAACAGCTTGTGCAATTAAAAAATAAAAATGAATAAAAGGTAAGAAAAAGTTTTGTAAAAAATTTACCACTTTCAGGATTTTCAAAGGCATTGGGGAGGCAGAACAAATTGTCAGATCAAAATAAAACAAATATAGTGTAATAACTATCTTATAAGGTAACTGTTGTGTGATATTGAGTTTTAAAAAATAAATATGAAAAAAAAATAAAATATTACTTTTAGTCAAAAATTTCACATTTTCGTGATTTTCAAAGGTGTTGGGGAAGCAAAAGGTATTGTCAGATCAAAATAAAAAATGCAGATTTAATAACTATCATATAAGGTAGCTTTTGTGAGGTATTGAGTTTTGAAAAAAAATATGAATAAAATTTAAAATATGGTTTATAGTAAAAAAATTTGTCATTTTTCGTAATTTTCAAAGGTCTTGGGGAGGCAGAAGATTTTGTCAGCTCAAAATTTAAAAAATACAGAGATAATAACTATCATACAAGGTAGCTTTTGTGTGGTATTGAGTTTTGAAAAAAAATAAATATGAATAAAATTTAAAATATGCTTTTTACTCAAATTATGAAAATTTTTCATTTTTATCACATAAGGCACCTTTTATGCGATATTGGATTAAAAACCAAAAAAAATTGTCATTTCAATACACCCTAATAATTATCATCTTTTTATCAATTTTTTACCCATTTTATACATTTTTTATTATAGCTCCCTCAATGTACATAACACGTGATAACACTGCTCGGTAAATTCGAAATATGCCCCACTCCCTCAGAATGGGATGGCATGTGGTCTGTTGTCAAAAAAGGTGAGACTGCCACTTAAATTTGTATAAACATAATGACAAGTGAATTACTTGTCATTAAATTATCAATCTTGCATTTTTTTTAACTAGTTGGTATATTTTTTATTATAGATATGTTGGCTCGTTTGTGTGCCTTACCGTGATAACATTTCTCTGTGAATTTATAAAATTACCGTCACAGTCTACACCATTTATAAAAAAAATCCTAGAGTCTGTGAAAATTCTTTACTTGCGGAAGAGAATAACACAACATTTTTGGAATTGTTGTTGAAAATATATTCTTTAAACGCAAATATTCCTTAAAACCGAGTTCATTAAAACTGGTGGCCACTGTATTACATTTTTTGTAACATGTTCATCCTTTTTTTATATAGTGCCTAGGTGGTGATTGATCAATACGTGGTAACACTTACCTGTGAACTCAAAATCAGCCCTCCACTACCAAGAATGGGAAGGCAAATGGTCTGTTGTTAAAAAAGGTAAGACTTCCACTTAAATCTGTAACAAACCAAATTACAAGTAAAGTCGACACCGTGTGCAAATTCAGTGGATACCAGCTTTTACGAACAGTTATAAGGAATCATTGCTTTTAAAGAACAGGTTTTCTACAGCCATTTTTAGCAGATTTAGTGCTATTATCTTTTGCATATAAAGAATTTTCATTTAAAAGGAATCCTTTTCACTGCCCATTTTAGTTCTTTATATGTGGTGTAGACTGTAACCTTAAAAGGGACAGTAAAAAAGTTCCTTATAATCAAAATTTCTTTATATAGTCTACACCATTTATAAAGAACTTCAAAAACTGTGCAATGGTTTCCTTATAAACGAAAATTCTTTATGTGCGGAAGAGAATAACACTAAATCTGCTAGAGTTGTTGTTGGAAGTCTAATCGTTAAAGGCAATGATTCCTTAAAATCGAGTTAAAGGCAATGATGAGGTCTCAAAGCTTCGTGGATAGGCAAATAGAGAGGAGGCAAGGTGGGGGGCAGATGTTGTGACAAGTAATGACAACCAAAACAGTACTTCATGGCTACCAAGGAACACCTTTATTATATGTCTTGCTGGGAAACATTGATCTAGAGTGTTGCTACACGATCTGAAACACAATCGGTGTCTTTGAATGCAATTGCCAGTCAATGGCAAGACGTGCCCTTGCCTGTGTTGGATCGCGTGGTGGACACATCGGATACCTTTTGTTGCCACAAAATGCACAAATTTCTCTCTCTTTTAAACTAAAGATGATACCAGATTGGAGATTTTGGTGCTCTACATGGCAATGCAGCATTTGTTTCAGTAAAACTACTAAAGAGGACCCATCTTGCTTCCCCTCTTTTTTATCCTCCATCACTGTCCCAACCGCAAAGATTTACGACCTACATTATGAAGGAAATAAATTGAAATTGTGTTATGAAGTAATGAAAGTAATGTGAATTACTTGTCATTAAATTAGCGTCCTTGTATTTTTGTAACTAGTTCATATCTGTGGCCCTAACTGGTTCCTCATAAACCGATATGTGAATGTACTAAAGGTCACAGTCTTATCTTCACGCATGCCTATAAAGAATGTCAATATCAATTTTCCACATAGGGTCCGTATATACACCAGTAATTAATATCTTTATGTAAAGATGAAATATCTCAGATTTAGTCACACCCATAAACGTTGAGGAAAACAAGTTGGTCTCTGCATATAAACACGATACTGTCATTACCACCTCAGTGTACGGTATGACACCAGCATAAAAGGACCGCTGAAAGGAACTCGAACCCATGAAGTGTGACAATACGATGACACTTTTCACGAATCTGTACACCTCAAGACATTCATAGGGTGGCGGCTGTCATTCATCAACCCCGGCAACTTGGTGTGTTCCATTTTTTTTATGCAGAATTTGAGGATCACGTGTATTGCGCGTTCTTCTACATATGTTTTGATGAGCTGAAAGAAGGCGAGGTGCCAGACACTGATCATTGTCTCGACATCCCCGATTGTCCATTCCTGAAGGGCTGTGAAGTGAGTAAAGTGCCCAACTTGATCAGACCTCATCACCCAGAATTTGGGACGATGTACTCACAGTTGAAAAGTTTCAATAACTGGCCCATGTAGGCACGGGAAGTGGTCACGCCCTCTCCCTAGCCGGTTTCTTCTACGAGGAACTTTCCCTCCACGTCACGTGTTATCAATGCAACGGTGGTTTACAAGACTGGTATAATGAAGACCGATTGGTAGAACACGTGCAACATTTTGGTGAAAGTTTCTTTCTCATAGGATTCAAGGGCCCGGAATTTGTGAACAATGTGAAACTCCATCTTTTCAACGAATACCGCATCGAGTCTACTCCTCCGGTCCAGGAAACGGAAGAAGAACTGGAAAATAAGCTGAAAGAACTTTCTCGGGCAAAACTGGATTATAAGTCTCTTTGTGAAAATGTGAGCCTAGGAAAGTGAATATTTTATTTCTGCAGTGCGCTCATGAAATAACTTGCTTGACCCGTACAGTGCAATACACAAATTGCCCTTATTGCCTTGTCGATATCGTGAGAGTTTATTTACTCTCGATGGTTAATAAATAAATTATTTACAAAAACATTACGATTCATATTTATATACAACTTTAAAGTCTTTCTTTGTTTCCTTTTGCAGAGATGTGATTCTTCATCCTTTTTTGAGTTTTCAAATGCATGAAAACACTTATAAATGTTACAAATGCAGTTGTTTCCTCCTTTTTCATCCAGAATGGATCACATGCCTGCTGTTGACGAAATTTATTATCGGAATGATCAAACTGAATTTTCTGCTTTAGGCGGATAATTGGATTTTTTTTAGCTTTGTAATATCAATATTGCATTCATGCATTTATGTAGCTTGTTTGTGTATTGTTATTATTTAAAGATTACGTGTCAATCAGTCTTTGCTCAAATCTGTGTTCATGCTCTAACAGTCAAGTTTCCCAGCATGAGATGGTGTGCGTTGTGATAACAAAAAGGTGAGACTGCCATAGGGAAAATATAATAGGAATGTTTGAACGTTTGATGTATACATAATATAGTTCAGTAATGTGAATTAAGCTGGTCATTAGATTATTATTATTATTATTATTATTATTATTATTATTATTATTATTATAAGTCTATTATTATATTATTATAATCTGAATAAGTCGTGTATTGACATTATTTACACTAATTCAAAAAAACTCTTAAATACTGGTATTGCGATAAAACAAAAAATAGCAGATCACTACTTCACTATTTTAGAAACAACCATTCCTACTGATCTTTACAAAGCACCTGACAAAAAAAGTTGATGTAGTTAAAAAGTTGAACAACAAAAGAGTTGTTCATCAACTTGAAAAGGTGAATTCGGATTGTCTTAACAAATTAGATGACCCAAATGATATTTACAAAAAAATTAGTGAAGTAATTACAAATATTTATGACGACAACTACTATATTAAAAAAAAAATCTCAAAAGAAATATTTAAACAAGAGTGGATGAATAAGGAGCTGTTGGAGCTAATTAATAATAAAAATAAATTATGGACTAATTAAAAAAATATATATATACACTGTTGTACTATGAGCTTAAGGAAAAGTAAGAAAAATTAAAAAGGGCGACCATAACTAGAATTGAAAGTACAAAACAGGAGCACTACAAACATTTTTTTCATAAAAATAAATTTGATAGCAAAAAGGTATGGATGAAAATAAATAAATTAATTGGAAAAAATGAAAAAAAAGGAAAATATTGACCAAAATTTAAAAGAAACATTCCGTGATCAAAAAATTGCAGATACATGCCATAATTTGTCTACCAACTTCATCTCTCAAATTGCTAACTTGAAAAAAACAAACTGAGAAGATAGATACAGAGAATTATAAGACAGAAAAAAATTTGCAACTCCATGACAATTTTGGAGCCTACAGAATATGAAATGAAGGAGATTCTAAATAATATTAACATAAAAAAATCTTGCGGTCACGATAGATTCTTAATTGAACATTTTATGTAAACTGAGAAAAATACAGCTAAATTCTTGAAAAAATTGATTACAGAAATCATTAACAAAGAAGTCTGGCCTGAAGAATTTAAAAAGCAAGTAATACGTCCGATTTACAAGAAAGGTGATAAGAAAAATTACAATAACTACAGAACAATTGCATTGTTACCAGTACTCAATAAAATTGCTGAAAAATATTTCACTAATAAAATCGTAAAGTTTCTAAATCACTTTAAGCTGATAAATAACTACCAATTTGGATATCAAAAAGGAAAAGTACGATTGATGCATTAAATTTGATTAACAACAATGTCACAAGAGCACTGAATGAAGGAAAACTCGTGGGAGCCATTCTTATCTACCTCTCAAAAGCATTTGATACTTTGGTCAAAAATATTTCACAAACCAAATTAGTTAATGTGGAATATGTAGAAATATGTTAAATATTTTGATAAACTACCTAACAAAGAGGAAATGTGTAAAAATTGCAGACAATATGGATAAATGGAAAGACATCGAATTCGGGGTTCCACAGGGTTCTATACTAGGTCCACTACTCTTTTTAATTTATGTTAATGATATACAGGATATTAACTGGACTACTTACCTTAATTATTTGCTGATGATGTTATGATGCTCTCCATAAATGTGAATTTCGAAACAATGATAACAAATTTAGAACAGGGTTTCAACTTATTAAATGATTATTTTAATTTGAATGACTTATACATTAATACTGAAAAAACGTATCTTCTTCCAATCAAAACTTCTATGAAAACTGAAAAAGCAAGTATCATCCATCGTAATATAAACTGTCAAAAAACAAGCACTTGTAAATGTAAGGAACTCGAAATCGTGCAAGAAACTAAATATCTCGGAATATTGATTGATTCCAATTGGAAATTTTATAATCATATCGAAATTTAATAAACATGATAAGAAGAAAGATTCCAATTTTATATCGCGTTAGAAAATTGTTGAACAATATAAATAAAAGACAATTGTATGAAGCCCTGATATTATCAAACGTAAGATACGTCATTACCATTTATGCGACAACATCAAAAGGTCTGATTGGACGACTACAAAAAAATACTTAATAAAGCAGCAAAAGTCTTATTTTATAACCCTAATAATCCAAAACGAACATCTGACTTACTAAAAGAAGACAAAATCATGACACGATCTAACATATTCCAATACACGATACTTGTCCATAATTACTTTAAAAGTGAGTTGAAAAATCCAATTGACAGACCAATAAGAAACAATCGGTACTGGCTAAAGGTTCCAAAATACATAAACTCATATGGGAAGAGAGGACTAAATTTCATAGTGCCTAGTATTTTTAACAACTTACCAAATAATTTAAGATGCTTAACTGCAAATAAGTTAAAACATGAAATTAAAACATATGTAATGGAATACAATTTTAGACTTTGAATTTTAGATACTAAGAAGCGACTAATCATTTACTATAAATTTATTAAAATTTTTACATGTAAATAACAAGCAAGTAATGTGGATGCTATGTATTTATATATATTTTTATGTTAAGACACTTATGTAAATAATTGTAACATCGTAACACTTGTATTTGTGCACGTACAAATTCCATGAATTTCGTGCAAAGTGGAAAATAAATTATTATTATTAATTATTATTATTATTAAAACAAATTATTATTTAAACAAATAATATTATTAAAACTACAAATAACATCAATAAATCAATGGGAATAATAGAAACCAATAAACAAGAAATCATAACAATCATTAATCAAATTAAAATTAAAAAATCAAGTGGACATGAATGAAGGCTTTCTAATGGAACACTTTGCTGAAACAAAAGGAAAAACTAGTGAATTCATGGTAATCTTAATAAATAGTATTATAAAAACAGAGATATGGCCAAATAACCTTAAGAAACAAATAATAGGACACATTTTCAAGAAAAGGTAATGTGAACGATTTTAATAACTACAGAAACATATCATTGCTACCAGTACTCAATAAAATAGTTGAAAATTTTTTTATGTCAAAATAGAAAATTTTCTTAATAAATATGACATACTAAATAAACAACAACTCGGTTATAGAAAAGGAATTGGAACAACTAAAGCATTAGAGAATATAAATAATAATATTAACAGAGCACTAAATGAAAGAAAATGTGTAGGTGGAATACTAATTGACCTAACCAAAGCATTTGATACCTTAAGTAAAAATATTATTATAGAAAAAATCTATAAACATGGGTTAAGAGGGAAAATATATAATATAATCAATACCTATATGACAGGACGACAAAGTAGTGTTAAAATAGGAGATAAATCAAGCAGTTGGAAAAAATGGAATACGGCGTCCCGCAAGGCTCGGTCCTAGGTCCTTTGCTCTTGCTAATATATATCAACGATATAACAGCTCTACAAAGTAACACTATTGTAACATTATATGCTGACGACATTTTTTATTATCAATACATTCAGAAAATAGGAAAATGCTAAAACACTTACAAGAAAATTTTAATAATTTTAAGGTGTATTTACAAGAAAATGAGCTGATATTAAATGAAGAAAAAACTGTATATTTACCAATACACTCGCCACATATGAATGAGGAGACTGGTGAAATAACAACGTGCAATAAAATATGTAAGAAACAAAATAAACAATGCAAATGTAAAACTATTAAAAAAGCTAACAGAGCCAAATATTTAGGATTAGAATTAGAAAACCACTGGAAATTTTACGAACATATAAATAAAATCATTCTAAAAATCAGACGTGTGATACCAACAATGTATAAACTAAACGGAATACTTAATGAAAAAAACAAGAAAACAATTTTTGATGCATGAATCATGTCAAACATCAAATATGGAATTACAGTGTATGGAACAACGACTAACAGTATAATGGCACAACTTGAGAAAGTTACAAACAAGGCAATTAAAGCAATATTTAAAGACAATAAACTAACACATTATAAAGACATATACAAAAAGTATAAAATATTGAATTTACAGCAAACATAAACTTGGAATATAATAAAAAAGAATTATTTTAAGAACATATATAAAGTTAAGACTAAAAGAACTATAAGAGACAATAATAAATGGGTAATAGAACCAAAGTGGAATAATTTGTATGGGAGACGTGAAATGAAATACCAAATACCTTATCAATTTAATAAATTACCAGAACACCTACGGAACCTGAATAATCATAATGAAGTGGACAAGAACAATAAAAATGGGTATTAGATCAATAATAAACAACCATATCAAATTTAAGATAACTGAATTAGTGTACTAAATTTAGTGTACTAAAATTTAATATATGAAATATGGAATTTTATAGGAATATATGTAAAAATGTATGACGCATGATTATAATTTAACATATACAAATAACGAAATGTATTACCTGCTTGCACACACAAGTTCTTTGGAATTTCGTACCTGTACCAACAACAACTTGCACAAGAAAGCATATTATTATTATTATTATTATTATTATTATTATTATTATTATTATTATTATTATTATTATTATTAT